>JAXIVJ010007880.1:0-2500 GCA_036785665.1 Chirona hameri
CGCCGCATCCTTCGCCAAAAAAGTCAAATATCTTCCGGCTGGAGTCTTTTCAGCCAAGACAGTTGCAGATAAGATTTCTCACAACGGGGCTACAAACTGCTATTCAGTTCAAAATCCCATGTTGAAGGTGAACTATTTCTTTAACACAGCGCCCTGGAGGGCCTCTGAAGTTACACGCTCCGGTGTGGGGGGTGGATTCCGCCCCCTCTAAGATCTCGAAAATCACGCAACGTAGCGACTTAGCGGAAAACGCGTTAGATAGATCGAGACAAGCTATGGAAAGGTATTACCTGTCTGTTTTAGGTCAGATAACATATGAGGTCACCAGAGGTCAGCAAAGGTCAGATTTTCCAGTTTTAGGACTTCGCTCGAGAAATCCCCAAATATCTCGAGAACTAGATAGCTAGCAACAAACGAAAACAGCAATCGAAAGCTTCTTAAATATTTAATCGCCATCCTATGCTCAAATTGAGCTCAGTTAATATTTTAGGTTCCCTGAGGTCATGAAATGTAAAAAACATGTTTGGCAAAACATTTTACGCAAATTACTTTTACTTACCTAATGAAGAAGTTTGCGTCCGAGAGTTTGCCGTCATCGTCATCACACAACTCCAAGCGTCAACTTTTTATTTTCCTGTATAGGTTAACTTCGTGTATAGGTCAATCAGACAATGTTGATCCCAAAAATCAACTCCATTTTGCGATAGCGATTGGACCTCTGGGTCAAATTTGAGGTCAAACGAAGGGGGAAACGCGCTGGAGCCTCAAATTACCCGTCCATTTGCTTTAAAATGGTCTCAAAAAACGATTCTTGGGGCAAAATCTAGTGTGAGGGAGACTTTCAGGTCACTGACCTTTAACACGCGCCCTGGAGGGCCTCTGATATTTACACGCCTGGAGGGAGGGGCGGATTTCCGCCCCCCCGCCCCCCCCCCCCTATGATCTCGAAAACCACGCAACGTAGCGACAAGCGGGGAAACGACGTTAGATAGCTCGAGACAAGCTCTTTCGAAAGTATTGCCGTTAATTTTTTTTTCAGGTAACTATTGAGGGTCACCAGAGGTCAATCAAGGTCAGATTTTCAAGTTTTCAAGACTTCGGTTCGGAACACTCCCAAATATCTCGGGAACTATGATAGTTAGCAGCAAAACGGAAAAAAGCAATCGAAAGTCATTGAAACATGCAATCGACTAGGTGTCCTCAGATTATATGAGCTCAGGTCAATAGTTTAGACTCCAGAGGTCATCGAATGTCAAAAGAATTTCGCCGGGACTGTCCACAGAGGCGCCCTGCTCGACGCTGTTCACGTATGCAACAGGACAACATTGATAAGGGCATGATGACGTACTCGTCACAACTGAACACGTCTAAGGCCTTTGACGATGTCGAGCATGGTCGTCTCCTGGACAAGCTAGAGTGGTATGGTGTCCAGCATGAATGGTTCGCGGCCTGGCTGCGGGGTCGTACTACTACAGCCTGTGCGGGGTGGCTGTAGTGGTGCCCTGGAGGTGACGCACAGGGGTGGTCCTGGGGTCATTTAGGTCCTGTACTGTTTTTCTCTTCACCAACGATTTGCCGGCAGCATCTTCCATTCGGAGGATCGTGATGTATGCTTGACGATGCCCAGTCATTGACGCTGACTTCCCACAAATGTTCACTCGATCTGAAAAAATCGTGTTGAAAGCTCTCTTGACATAGCTTGAAGGGGTTCACACAGAAACCGTCTAAAAAATAATCCGCAAAAACAAAGATGCTCCTCCTGAGATCTCGCCGTCAAAAAGTCATCTCAGACTTCCTCTGTTCATTTTGGGTAATTGATGAAATTTTGCCCCTACAAAGCGTCAAGGTGCTTGGTGTCGTCATCGACTCACATCTGACATGGAACTGAACATAAGGCTCTGTTGTGCAGCGCTGCTACTGTGTACTGGTGGGTCTGGGCCGAATCAGGACATAACTCCCCAAAATGCATAGACAGCTGTTGATAGAGGCACTCCGTCTTCCCCACATACGTTATTGTATAACGGTGTGGGGATACTGTTCCGCAAGCACAGAAGCTGCGTGTACAAAAGAGGAATCAACTTCGGTGTCCGCATCGTGACCCGGACTTGGCAGGTCGTGACCATGTCAGTCCGTCATTGCGTGAATTGGGGTGGCCCAATGTTGATGAAATGATCACCGAACGCGATATTGCCACAATGCGGCCACCTCACAACATCCACCAGTGCCTCCGAACTATTGCGACAGCGATTGTTGCGGCCGCCCGATGTATCCGCTCGCCGCACGCCGGCACTGAAGCCGGCCACTTCGAGCTGCCCCCGCGTGCGGACAGAATTCGCCGGCGCAGCTTTGTGTAACCGAGCCACGAGCACCAGGAACGGACCTTACGCTGGAGGCTAGGCGATAGACAATCGTGAATTTTACGTAGATTGCGTCGGTGTCCCTGCGGCTGGGAGCGGCCTATGTTGCCACTGCACTCTTTTTGCCGCGTGTTCTGTTTGAC
>JAXIVJ010007880.1:7500-58329 GCA_036785665.1 Chirona hameri
CGTCCTGTCCTTAGGCGGGTTCGGAAGGCCTGCGATTGGCCGGCAAAGTCTTCCGTTTTGTTTCGCGTTCCTGTATCATTGCCATTTTAATTAGTATTATTATTGTATTTGTATTATTCATTGATTAGTATTTCGCCTTAGGCTTTTATTTCGCAAGTCGTAACGTTTGCGATATAACACAAATCAGCAATCCAAATACTGTTTGTTGAGGCACTGTGGCCGTTTTTTTTTTGCAGGTGTTGGTACTGTTTATTCTGCCCGGTATATATTTCCGAGTGATGTTGTACACTGATGAGATGGAGTCGGACCACCACTCGTCTCGGGGACTGCTAGACCGGCGGCCAACACACCTCGGCTGGACTCTGACTCAGGTCAGCAGGGGGACTCTGACTCAGGTCAGCAGGGGGACTCTGACTAAGATCAGCAGGGGGATTCTGACTCAGGTCATCGAGGGGGACTCTGATTCAGGTCAGCAGGGGGACTCTGACTCAGGTCAGCAGGGGGACTCTGACTAAGATCAGCAGGGGGACTCTGACTCAGGTCAGCAGGGGACTCTGACTCAGATCAGCAGGGGGACTCTGACTCAGATCAGCAGGGGGACTCTGACTCAGATCAGCAGGGGGGACTCTGACTCAGGTCAGCAGGGGACTCTGACTCAGGTCAGCAGGGGACTTTGACTCAGGTCAGTAGGGGACTCTGACTAAGATCAGCAGGGGACTCTGACTCAGGTCAGCAGGGGGACTCTGACTCAGGTCAGCAGGGGGACTCTGAATCAGGTCAGCAGGGGGACTCTGACTCAGGTCAGCAGGGAATTCTGACTCAGATCAGCAGGGGACTCTGACTCGGGTCTGCAGGGGACTCTGACTCAGTGCAGCAGGGGACTCTGACTCAGGTCAGCAGGGGGACTCTGACTCAGGTCAGCAGGGGGACTCTGACTCAGGTCAGAGGGGACTCTGACTAGACAGCAGGGGACTCTGACTCAGGTCAGCAGGGGACTTTGACTCAGGTCAGTAGGGGGACTCTGACTCAGATCAGCAGGGGATTCTGACTCAGGTCAGCAGGGGGACTCTGACTCAGTTCAGTAGGGGGACTCTGACTCAGGTCAGCAGGGGGACTCTGACTCAGGTCAGGTCAGCAGGGACTCTGACTCAGTTCAGCAGAGAGACTCTGACTCAGGTCAGCAGGGGACTCTGACTCAGGTCAGGTCAGCAGGGGACTCTGACTCAGTTCACAGGAAGACTCTGACTCAGGTCAGCAGGAGACTCTGACTCAGGTCAGGTCAGCAGGGGGACCTTCCCCTTCCCCCCACCCCCACCCTTCCTTCCCCCCCACCTCCTCCTGACTCTGACTCAGTTCAGCAGGGAGACTCTGACTCAGGTCAGCAGGGAGACTCTGACTCAGGTCCAGCAAGGGGACTCTGACTCAGGTCAGGTCAGCAGGGGGACTCTGACCCAGGTCAGCAGGAGGATTCTGACTCAGGTCAGCAGGGGGGACTCTGACTCAGTTCAGCAGGGAGACTCTGACTCAGGTCAGCAGGAGGATTCTGACTCAGGTCAGCAGGGGGACTCTGACTCAGTTCAGCAGGGAGACTCTGACTCAGATCAGCAGGGGAACTCTGACTCAGATCAGCAGAGGGACTCTGACTCAGGTCAGCAGGGGAAACTCTGACTCAGATCAGCAGGGGGACCCACCCCCCCTCCCCCCCCCAACCCCCTCTTTCCCCCCCCCCCCCCCCTCCCCCCCAACTTTTCTTTTTTCTCCTTTTTCCTCTCCTTTTATTTTTTTTCTTTTTTTTCTCTCTCCCCCATTTCTTCTACTCAGGTCAGCAGGGGACTCTGACTCAGGTCAGCAGGGGACCTTGACTCAGGTCAGCAGGGGGACTCTGACTCAGGTCAGCAGGGGGACTCTGACTCAGGTCAGCAGGGGGACTCTGACTCAGGTCAGGTCAGCAGGGGGACTCTGACTCAGTTCAGCAGGGAGACTCTGACTCAGGTCAGCAGGGGGGACTCTGACTCAGGTCAGGTCAGCAGGGGGACTCTGACTCAGTTCAGCAGGGAGACTCTGACTCAGGTCAGCAGGGAGACTCTGACTCAGGTCAGCAGGGGGACTCTGACTCAGTGCAGCAGGGGACTCTGACTCAGGTCAGCAGGGGGACTCTGACTCAGGTCAGCAGGGGGACTCTGACTCAGGTCAGTAGGGGACTCTGACTCAGGTCAGCAGGGGGACTCTGACTCAGGTCAGCAGGGGGACTCTGACTCAGATCAGCAGGGGACTCTGACTCAGGTCTGCAGGGGACTCTGACTCAGGTCAGCAGGGGGACTCTGGCTCAGGTCAGCAGGGGACTCTGACTCAGGTCAGCAGGGGACTCTGACTCAGGTCAGCAGGGGACTCTGACTCAGATCAGCAGGAGGACTCTGACTCAGGTCTGCAGGGACTCTGACTCAGGTCAGCAGGGGACTCTGACTCAGGTCAGAGGGGACTCTGACTCAGGTCAGCAGGGGGACTCTGACTCAGATCAGCAGGGGACTCTGACTCAGATCAGCAGGGGGACTCTGACTCAGATCAGCAGGGGAACTCTGACTCAGGTCAGCAGGGGACTCAGACTCAGGTCAGCAGGGGGACTCTGACTCAGGTCAGCAGGGGACTCTGACTCAGGTCAGCAGGGGATTCTGACTCAGGTCAGCAGGGGATTCTGACTCAGGTCAGCAGGGGGATTCTGACTCAGATCAGCAGGGAGACTCTGAATCATGTCAGCAGGGGGACTCTGACTCAGGTTAGCAGGGAGACTCTGACTCAGTTCAGCAGGGGGACTCTGACTCAGGTCAGCAGGGGGACTCTGACTCAGGTAAAAGGCCCGGACGCTCTCAATGTAGGTCTTGGGAATCAGTATATTATCCGCTGTATAGTGATTAGTGATGGAGTGGTGATAGCGTATCATTACGATATGACTGATGAGTAACGGTGCGGTTCCCATCACAAACGAGTCAGCTATGGTTCGCTGTTGTGAAATGACCTGCGTAGAAAAGTGTTGAGTTGACTGAAGAGGAACATTACACCATGGACATCGGAAGCGGGAGGGACGGGGGGGACTCGTTCCCCAACATTTCGGATTTTAACATTACGCCTATGGGCGTTGCATGGAAAATAATCGACTTCAAAATGCCTCCGCCCCCCCCCCCCAAAAAAAAAAAAACTTGGGAAGGTGACGACGCCTTTGAATAACACAACTATGCAGACAGCTGGGAGTAGAAATTAAAGGAACGAAACATGTAGATTGTAGGCATGTAGTTCTCTGTGAGATTGTCTGGTGTAGCAGACAAAGCTAGTCCAAATACCGCTAACTGGCAGGCTCAGTGCGACTTAACCCGCGACTTACTGGGGGGTTATGTTTTGCCCCCCTCCCGTTATTTTGCAATAACTCCTAAACGAACACCGGTATCATCACGAAACTTGCAGTACCTTCTCTCACATCAATTCGACACATGTTGGCAAAAGGAAAAATATGAGACTATGATAGGTCAACCGGGAATGACGTCAGAATGACGTCATGTTCTTCGGTTTTTGTTGCAAAATAATGGTTTGCAGAAAACGCTGTCAAAGGTACGATGTTTGAGATAAACTCAATTGTCCTTAAATAAAACTACTCACAATAGACCGGGCTATCAAACTGCTATCTCGGATTTTTGAGTTCTTTTATATTTTTTTGAGAAATCCAAATACATTTTTTGTTTTTACACAATTTTCAAGAAAAAAATCAGAATCATCTAAAAACCGGAATATATGTGATCGAAACGTATGCGGTGATATGTGTACCAAATTTAAGTCAATATCTTCAAAAATGACTGAGTTATGACATTTAAATGACAAAAATTGACCACTTCTCACAGCATTACTATGCAAAAAAAAACGCATTTCCATTTTTGCTTTTTACTTTCTATTTATATTGAACAAACAATGTTCTAGGGTAATTTTTCGCGTTCTAGACGAAACAAACTCATAAACATGTGTTACAACGCCTAATGACCGTAATCTGCAGTTTGACCTCGTGACCTCGGGATGACCTTGACCTGACCCAAGGTCATAAACAGCTTATAAAGGTACTTAGAAGTGTCAGACACACGAATCATATCGATTTATCGACAGCTTATGCGTTTAATATCGCAATTTTGCGCGACAATTCATCATCGAGACCTTTTGACACGGTCAAACATTTTGTACTTGGCCTGACCTGTGACGTCATCAGTGACCCTGAGGTCAACAATATTATGTTTCCCTCGATAAATTTCCCAGGGCTATCGAATGCCATTTGAATTTTTACATTCAGTACAGTAGTCCGGAGATTCGTGGGGGGGGGAATAGCCCCCCTCAGTAAGTCGAATTATGAAATATACCCCAGTAACTCGCGGGTTAAAGGGATATACGTCTTTTTCCCCAGAATAATTGAGTTACACAGTAAAACGTACCTATCAAGGTGGCAGAAGTCTCACGGTAGCCACATTTTTCTGGAAATGACCTCTTCTGCACGAATGGCATTTCAAAGCGCGCGGTGATGTCACCGCGTATTTTCTGCAGGATCGACTGAGGCAGAGACAGTCATCTCTTTTATGCTAATAAAAACACTTCAATTATGGCATATTTCCGGTAAAATAAGCAATATTTGAGAGAAAAAATAAACTTGTTTTGTTCCAACGACAGCAGCCTTTTTTTCGCATAAAATTCGATATTTTTTTAATGAATTTTCATGAATTTGATGCAGATTCTAAGATAAAAGTGGTTGACAGTAATGCCGATCAAGTACTCATCTGATAAAAGTCTCTAAAAACGCCGAAGTTTTAACGCTGATAATTGCTGAAATAATGTCCTAAATGAGAATTGAGGTCCCTGTTATATGTCTTAAACGTGTTTAAAGCTCATACAACTGCAAAAGAGTGCATTTCCTTTCAGGACGGAGATCCGTATAATCCCTTTAAATGTGATGTATAGCTGTATTGTTATTTGTTAGGTTCATATGGTGCGTATAGCCATGGGCGTAACTTTTTGAAAATCATTGGGGTTGCACTTAGTTGTTAAGAGCCCCATTTGTACCACATCGCGTCATAGGCGTAATGTTAAATTCCCAAATTATTGGGGTCGTAGCTACAACCTCAATTTACATTTAAGTTCCACCCATGGTTATAGCTACCTACCGAAATATATGCAGCAAACATAGTTTCGATTAAAACCATCCAACACCAACCTACTTTTCTGACGACCGCTCCGGCTTTGTTGTTTCGGCAGGTGTTAGACGCCATCACAGTTCGGGGTGTCGGCTGACATCGGTTGAGCCGTCTCCCTCATGTTCAAGATCGGCCGAGAAGGAGGCATCGCCGCCTCTTCCCTACAGGTGGCGCTGCCAATGTGACAGAGGACGCCATGCTCCTTTGAAGCCCGCCTTCAGAGCTGGTTTCAACGGGTGCTGGTATTTATTTTGATATATGTGAGAGGATGTATGCTGCCATGATATTAAAATAAAAAAGGCTCATAGTGTTCAATATCTTGACAGGTATGTTTATTTGTATGCAAAGTACGTCTAAATGGGCGAATTGGCGTTCAGTGGCGCTAAGATGTGTTGACGTTAGTCGTTGCTGCATTTATTTATAAATAAACACACAGGACACGGATCCTAATGACGGTGGTGCTCACATTCACACGTCACATTCACACGAGGGGAAGAGGCTATGGCTGACAACAATAGGACAACCCACTAAAAATTAGAGTTGCTCACCATCAACAGCATAAAATGCAAAAGGTGAGCAATTCACATTCAGTGTGATGTTAATTCCTATCGCATGTATATCAACTGTCTGATGTTGATGTGCTTGATTCGGGTTCGTTCTTTAGAACGGTAAGTTTATATTGTATTTAACATAAGTATTGTACGCGTGTATTGTATTTAACATAATTATTGTACGCGTGTATTGTATTTAACATAATTATTGTACACGTGCATTGTATTTAACATAAGTATTTTACGCGAAGTCACAAGGGAGCTGTACTAAATCATAAACGTACCCACCGTACGTTGTGTCCTTTGCGGCGTGTTATTAAATAAGGCATAGTACGATACTGGATGTACGACACGACTCTTCTCGACGTGTATAACACTGGCAAGCTGACTTACAGACTTGGGCAAGCTCGCATCAGCCACAGTTCCGACTGTAGTCGAATGTGCTTCAAATTCACACCCAGTTACAGCCAGAGAGTATCACTTTTAAAGCCATGAATGTATTTGTATTCGATGTTATCTAAGTTTCTAGAACATCACAAATAACTCGTAATTAAGCAGTCACTAAAAACAAACATTTTTCGTGATGGGCGAAGTGAGTGTATAAAATTCCAATATCCGACGATAATTGAGCTCTGCTTGAACAATTCCAATATCCGACACAGAAATAACTGACGACAAAACTGGGGCCTTCGAATGGCCGATATCTGAACATTCTAATCGCAACAAATAACTGCACGGACTCAAGGGATAACATAATTTTGACAATTGAAGATGCAGCAATTCACACTACAGCCAGACAGCCAGGAACGATGTCCCAAAATGACTGGCCGTGTGACGGGCGGCAGAGCAGACAGCCAGGAACGATGTCCCAAAATGACTGGCCGTGTGACGGGCGGCAGAGCAGACCTGTTTTAATTTATATAATTATATTGAGGTATTTCGGAGAGACCGCTCAAAAGTTACAGAGAGGGTGTGGCAGGTGGCGTAGGCGGAGGCAGCGTCAGAGATGGCTGACCTGCTGTGCTCCGGCAGGCTGGGGACAGGGCAGGTGGCAGGTCAAATGACAGGTCAGGTGGCAGGTTAAATGACAGGTCAGGTGGCAGGTCAAATGACAGGTCAGGTGGGCAACATTGATGACAGATCAAATGACAGGTCAGGTGGCAACATTGATGACAGGTAAAATGACAGGTCAGATGACATATCAGGTGACATAACTGATGACAGGTCAGGTGAGGTCAAATGACAGGTCAGGTGACATGTTAGATGACATGTTAGATGACAGGTCAGGTGACAAGTTATATGACAGGTCAGGTGACATGTAAGGTGACAGGTTAGATGACATGTCAGATGACAGGTTAGACATGTCAGGTGACAGGTTATTTGACAGGTCAGGGACATGCCAGGTGACATGTTAGATGACATCTCAGATGACATGCCAGGTGACAGGTCAGATGCCAGGTCAGGTGACAGGTCAGGTGACAGGTCAGGTGACAGGTCAGGTGACAGGTCAGGTGACATGTCAGGTGACAGGTCAGGTGACAGGTCAGGTGACAGGTTAGGTGACAGGTCAGGTGACATGTTAGATGACAGGTTAGGTGACAGAACAGGTGACATAACTGATGACATGTCAGGTGAAGGTCAAATGACAGGTCAGGTGACAGGTTAGATGACAGATCAGGTAACAGAACTGATGACAGATCAGAAGACAAGTCAGATGACAGGAGTGGATGTCCTCTACTCATGGGTGGAGTTTCCTATTCAATTGATGGTGGATGATGCCCTGTCGACTAAGTGCTTACCACGCCAACTTCGATCAGTTTTACCCAGGGGCGTCACCACCTGCCTCCCCCCCCCCCCCCCCCGATCTCTCGCTCCGGCCGGAGTCCGCCCCGCCCCCCAGATTCGCAGCATTTTAACATTATCCTAATAGGGCTGGCCCCACCAAACCATTGGCTCCCCCCCCCCCCCCTCCCCAACCTGGCTGCCCCCTCCCCTAAATTCTCTTGTTTGTGTGGCGCCGCCGCTGGTTTTACCTAATATTGACGGGGGACGTTTCCACCTTTGGACTCACCAAAGTGACATTTTACCCCACCAACAGGTTACATGTTGAGTGTTTTTTTTTTCTCTACAACATGTATAAGTTCCACCCGGGCATCTACTGACCTGTACAGGTTGTCCAGTTTTCGGGGCGGCCTCTTGGCGAAGTCCACCTGATACTGTGAGGCTTCGCCTCCCAGCGAGCCGGGCTCCGGGATCGGGTCCACCAGCACACAGAGTCGACACATGTCCACCATGAACCGGTCATAGAAGCTTCTCCGGTTACCTGTCAATCAGTCATGAACAGGTCATAGAAGCTTCTCCGGTTACCTGTCAATCAGTCATGAGCCGGTCATAGAAGCTTCTCCGGTTACCTGTCAATCAGTCATGAGCCGGTCATAGAAGCTTCTCAGGTTACCTGTCAATCAGTCATGAACCGGTCATAGAAGCTTCTCCAGTTACCTGTCAATCAGTCATGAACCGGTCATAGAAGCTTCTCCGGTTACCTGTCAATCAGTCATGAACCGGTCATAGAAGCTTCTCCGATTACCTGTCAATCAGTCATGAACCGGTCATAGAAGCTTCTCCGGTTACCTGTCAATCAGTCATGAACCGGTCATAGAAGCTCCTCCGGTTACCTGTCAATCAGTCATGAACCGGTCATATAAGCTTCTCCGGTTACCTGTCAATCAGTCATGAACCGGTCATAGAAGCTTCTCAGGTTACCTGTCAATCAGTCATGAACCGGTCATATAAGCTCCTCCGGTTACCTGTCAATCAGTCATGAACCGGTCATACAAGCTTCTCCGGTTACCTGTCAATCAGTCATGAACCGGTCATAGAAGCTTCTCAGGCTACCTGCCAGTCAGTCATGAACCGGTCATAGAAGCTTCTCCGGTTACCTGTCAATCAGTCATGAACCGGTCATAGAAGCTTCTCCGATTACCTGTCAATCAGTCATGAACCGGTCATAGAAGCTTCTCCGGTTACCTGTCAATCAGTCATGAACTGGTCATAGAAGCTTCTCAGGTTACCTGTCAATCAGTCATGAACCGGTCATAGAAGCTTCTCCGGTTACCTGTCAATCAGTCATGAACCGGTCATGGAAGTTTCTCCGGTTACCTGTCAATCAGTCATGAACCGGTCATAGAAGCTTCTCCGGTTACCTGTCAATCAGTCATGAACCGGTCATAGAAGCTTCTCCGGTTACCTGTCAATCAGTCATGAACCGGTCATAGAAGCTCCTCAGAGCCTGAATACCTGTCAATCAGTCATGAACCGGTCATATAAGCTTCTCCGGTTACCTGTCAATCAGTCATGAACCGGTCATAGAAGCTTCTCCGGTTACCTGTCAATCAGTCATGAACCGGTCATAGAAGCTTTTCCGGTTACCTGTTAATCCGTCATGAACCGGTCATAGAAGCTTCTCCGGTTACCTGTCAATCAGTCATGAACCGGTCATAGAAGCTTCTCCGGTTACCTGTCAATCAGCCATGAACCGGTCATAGAAGCTTCTCAGGTTACCTGTCAATCAGTCATGAACCGGTCATAGAAGCTTCTCCGGTTACCTGTCAATCAGTCATGAACCGGTCATTGAAGCTTCTCCGGTTACCTGTCAATCAGTCATGAACCGGTCATAGAAGCTCCTCCGGTTACCTGTCAATCAGTCATGAACCGGTCATATAAGCTTCTCCGGTTACCTGTCAATCAGTCATGAACCGGTCATAGAAGCTTCTCAGGTTACCTGCCAGTCAGTCATGAACCGGTCATAGAAGCTTCTCCGGTTACCTGTCAATCAGTCATGAACCGGTCATAGAAGCTTCTCCGATTACCTGTCAATCAGTCATGAACCGGTCATAGAAGCTTCTCCGGTTACCTGTCAATCAGTCATGAACTGGTCATAGAAGCTTCTCAGGTTACCTGTCAATCAGTCATGAACCGGTCATAGAAGCTTCTCCGGTTACCTGTCAATCAGTCATGAACCGGTCATAGAAACTCCTCAGAGTCTGATTACCTGTCAACGATTGATGAACCAGTTACCTGTCAGCCCGCTCCGCCGTGAATCGGTCATTGGAACTTATCAAGTGACAAAAGAACGAATGGTGCCAGGACTGGTGAGTTGGCTCGGCACTCACCCTTGGTTCTGGTGCACGGTGGGTTGGTGCCGGGACTGGTGACTTGGCTCGGCACTCACCCTTGGTTCTGGTCCACGGTGGGTTGGTGCCGGGACAGGTGAGTTGGCTGGGCACTCACCCTTGGTTCTGGTCCACGGTGGGTTGGTGAGTTGGCTCGGCACTCACCCTTGGTTCTGGTCCACGGTGGGTTGGTGACTTGGCTCGGCACTCACCCTTGGTTCTGGTCCACGGTGGGTTGGTGCGGTGACTGGTGGGTTGGCTCGGCACTCACCCTTGGTTCCGGTCCACGGTGGGTTGGTGCCGGGACTGGTGACTTGGCTCGGCACTCACCCTTGGTTCTGGTCCACGGTGGGTTGGTGCGGGGACAGGTGAGTTGGCTGGGCACTCACCCTTGGTTCTGGTCCACGGTGGGTTGGTGAGTTGGCTCGGCACTCACCCTTGGTTCTGGTCCACGGTGGGTTGGCTCGGCACTCACCCTTGGTTCTGGTCCACGGTGGGTTGGTGGGTTGGCTCGGCACTCACCCTTGGTTCTGGTCCACGGTGACTCGTGGGTTGGCTCGGCACTCACCCTTGGTTCTGGTCCACGGTGAGTTGGCTCGGCACTCACCCTTGGTTCTGGTCCACGGTGGATTGGTTCCGGGACAGGTGAGTTGGCTGGGCACTCACCCTTGGTTCTGGTCCACGGTGGGTTGGCTCGGCACTCACCCTTGGTTCTGGTCCACGGTGGGTTGGTGGGTTGGCTCGGCACTCACCCTTGGTTCTGGTCCACGGTGACTGGTGGGTTGGCTCGGCACTCACCCTTGGTTCTGGTCCACGGTGGGTTGGTGCCGGGACTGGTGAAGTCGCTGCTGGTGATGGACTGCTGGTAGATGGGTGTGTTGCTGGACTCCTGACTGGTCTTCAGAGGCGCACACGCTCCCGAGTAGCGCTCTTGATCCCGCGGCTGGCGACAGCATGCCGATGTCAGTCGGAAATCATTGTAATATTGTAATAGGCAACGTTAGAACGGTCATGACAGGGGCGTCGCCACCCGGGGAGAGCGGACCCCCCCCCCCCCCCCCCCACCCCCGATTACTCCAGCCGGAGTAAGCCCCCCCCCCCCCCCAGATTCGCAGGATTTTAACATTAGCCCTATGGGGCTGGCCCCCAAACCCCTGGCTGGTCCCCGAAACCTCTGGCTCCCTCCCGCCCCCCCCCCCCCCCCCCCCCACTCAAAATTGTGGCGACGACACCGGACACTGAGACAAAGCGTCATATCGCTGACCTCCTTTAAGCGAGAATCCAAAAATGTATCATTCAGATTCTTAGATACCCATGATTGTGATCGTATTACACCCCGTTGTTTGGAGTGGGTATTTTTGTGCACCCGCCGTAAAATGTTAATATTCTTAATTCGTTATAAAATATATTTGTGCTGCGAAATTAAACGGGAAAATAAATGATGCACACGAGGTGAAAAAGTAAACCACGTACAACTCTTAGGATCTGTGCTGTGGAACAGGATTCTGAAATTTAAGTGCCCGTCACACTCCAGTCTCCTATACTCTCAAACTTCCCGATCCCGAGCCGCTCGGCTGACTGGTGGCGCCGCCGTACGGCCGGCGAAGGAACCACTAGGATCGTGCCGACCCGTGCTACGTTGATCGATCCCGACAAATACCGCCCAGGTAACGTCTACCCGGCGGCCTGACGGAGACATCGACCCCGTGGCTAGTCCGTACCGCGGACCGCACAGAGCTCTGCGCCAGTATACAGCGGCTGTTCGCAGTGACGGCTGTAGTGACGACTGTGTTAGTGTTGTATATAGTGTTAGTAACGGTTGTAGCGAGTGTTGGTGTAGTGGTGGCTTTGGCAGGCGAGTATTGACAGTGGTGCTGCTAGAGCAAGTGGATGTTGGCATAGGCTGCCGGTGAAGCGAAGTGTTCACTCCATGAACAACTGTCTTGGACTCATCTCTCTGTGACCGTTGATGGTCTCATGTTGACTGAACTGGTTCAACTATAGACGTTTCCTAAATAATGGAATAAAGCTACCTTGTACTCAACGTGCTTCTCAGGAGTCTCGAAAACCAGTGCAGAAAATCAGCTACGCATTGAAGAAGTCACAAACGCCAGAGTCCCCGCGGAGATCTCATGATGTGCCTAACGTCCTTTTCAGTCATTTAGGCGACAAGCGAAGACAAACAGTTCAGTTTTAGGCGGGCCACGAACACCACTGCCACCGCAAGCATTACCATGGTGCGTGTGTGTGTAGTCGGCTGCGGCACGCTGGGCCTCAAAGTCGCCGGTGCTCTCTGCTACTTCGGCCACACCGTGCGCGTCTGGGACCGGGACCGGGCGCTGCTCGACTCCGCCCACGAGCGTCTCCGTCTCGACCGCTCCGAGCTACGACGAGACGGCCTCCTGCTACATCCTAGCTTCGCTGGGCGAATCACTCTTCTAGCGCGCCTCGAGGAGGCCGCCGCCGACGCGAAGTTTGTCTTCGAATGTGTTGCAGAGGATGCCACAGTGAAGGAGCAAGTATTCTGTCGTCTGTCGACGGCATGTAGCGAGGACGCCATCTTGGCGAGCTGTACCCTCCACGTACCCATCGCAACGCTAGCTGAGAAGGTCCAGTGTCCAGAACGCGTACTCGGAGTCCGCTTCCTCTACCCCGTCTACTACATCCCTGAAGTCGAGATCACGCCAGGCCTCACCACCAGCCGCGCAACCCTCGACTCCGTCACCGACTTCCTCACGCACATGGGCCTCACCCCCTTCCTCCGCTGCGGCTCCGAACCCGTCGTGCTCAACGAGGAGCAACGCGAGCAGCGGCGCCGCTGGCGGCGACAGCGCCTTGCCGCCGCCGTCGGAGGGGCTGGCAGCACGGTGAGACGCTACACCCCGGACCTGGCGTTCGTCGGCAATCTAGTGCCGGCAGCGGATCTGCCGGCAGTTCGCGGCAACGCACACGACTGCGCCGTGTGCATGGACGCCCCGAGGGACTGCGTGATGGCCCCGTGTCACCATCTGTGTACGTGCTGTAGGTGCGCCCGGCTGTTGAGAGGCAGAAGAGATGCGTGCCCAATCTGCCGGCAGCCGATACAGGACTTTATCCGCGTCTATATGTCCTAAAACTGACAGAGGTGGCATATTTAGTGTCTACGTGTTCAAAAACCAGATGTCGGTCTCTGTAGAGTCCATACGTGTCGTGAGGTGGTTTATCACAGCAGTTACATTTCCTGAGAGCGGATACATATATCTGCAGCGTCTATGTGTCCCGAGACTGAGAGAGATGATATGTTCGGCGTCTACATGTTCTGACAGCGGTTTCCATGGCACCTGTATGTACTGAAAACAGTGAGATATGGCCCTACAGCGTCTTGAGAGTGGAGACATGACAGCTACTATTTTGCCCCATATTAGAAGCTCCGTAACTCCGCTGCCGAGAAGCGTATCATTTCTCCTGCAGCATTCCGTTAACTGGGTATGCTGCCCTGGTTCTCTGTGATAATATGCTGTGCATGTTCTAAATCCGTCATTGTACTCGAAGAGTTGATGTAACAAGCGTCACCAACGTGGCTAACGTTGAGGTTTAATGGATATTTAACGACGTCAAGCGTAAGCTATCTCTATATCAGTGATTCTCAAATATGGGGTAATTACCCCATTTAGGGTAATTACCCCATTTGGGGTAATTGTCCCATTTGGGGTAATTGCCCCCTTTAGGGTAATTACCCCATTTGGGGTAATGAAGCCTTCGGTCGGGGTAATGCCTAATCGCGATTGAGCATCGAATTTAGAAATTATAGCTGATTCGCTTGATGATGGAGCACAATGCTATATGCATTGAGTGCAATGCATGAATACATGTATATTGTATGTGCATTAATGCACCTGCATCTATCCCAGCTTCTGTTTCACTGTCGCCACAATATCGCGAAGAGGAGCATCAACACCAAGTAATGTTAAATGATGCTTGGCTTTGTGTTACGGTTGATGTTTGTGTTGTTATATGCTGGGAACCACTGCTTTGGAAATAATGGAATGATCAGTGAGCAACAGGAATGTTTACTTAAATTCCTGTCCCTAGATGGCACTAGTAGTAAACGCCTGAAGTTATGCTGTACCGCATAGCTTGAAGCCGAGAACTGCGATCTGCGCAATGGGGGAGGGGGTAACGAGTTGTTCTTGCCATCAAAAGGGGGTAACCGTACCCTTGCCGCCGAGAACCGCTGGTCTCTATCGCCGACTCTAATAATGTTCGGATGTGGTGGCGGAATTCACCGTAACGCATCATTGGACCTGTATCGAACGGTAAATAAACGACACGTTGTAAAGAAACAATCTGATTCTTTCTTGTGACGGTAGGGGACGGTAAATTTAGCAAACAAAAGTTAATATACAAAAGCTACACCACGATGGCTAATCTACGCAGGGGCGTCGCCACCGGGGGAGGGGGCCTGCCACCTCACCCTGTACTGGACTGTGTACTGGACGTCCTCACCCTGTACTGGACTGACACGTCCTCACCCTGTACTGGACTGACACACTGACTGACACGTCCTCACCCTGTACTGGACTGACACGTCCTCACCCTGTACTGGACTGACACACTGACTGACACGTCCTCACCCTGTACTGGACTGACACACTGACTGACACGTACTCACCCTGTACTGGACTGACACGTCCTCACCCTGTACTGGACTGACACACTGACTGACACGTCCTCACCCTGTACTGGACTGACACGTCCTCACCCTGTACTGGACTGACACACTGACTGACACGTCCTCACCCTGTACTGGACTGACACGTCCTCACCCTGTACTGGACTGACACGTCCTCACCCTGTACTGTACTGACACACTGACTGACACGTCCTCACCCTGTACTGGACTGACACACTGACTGACACGTCCTCACCCTGTACTGGACTGACACGTCCTCACCCTGTACTGGACTGACACACTGACTGACACGTCCTCACCCTGTACTGGACTGACACGTCCTCACCCTGTACTGAACTGACACGTCCTCACCCTGTACTGGACTGACACACTGACTGACACGTCCTCACCCTGTACTGGACTGACACGTCCTCACCCTGTACTGAACTGACACGTCCTCACCCTGTACTGGACTGACACACTGACTGACACGTCCTCACCCTGTACTGGACTGACACGTCCTCACCCTGTACTGGACTGACACGTCCTCACCCTGTACTGTACTGACACACTGACTGACACGTCCTCACCCTGTACTGGACTGACACACTGACTGACACGTCCTCACCCTGTACTGGACTGACACGTCCTCACCCTGTACTGGACTGACACGTCCTCACCCTGTACTGGACTGACACACTGACTGACACGTCCTCACCCTGTACTGGACTGACACGTCCTCACCCTGTACTGGACTGACACGTCCTCACCCTGTACTGGACTGACACGTCCTCACCCTGTACTGGACTGACACACTGACTGACACGTCCTCACCCTGTACTGGACTGACACGTCCTCACCCTGTACTGGACTGACACGTCCTCACCCTGTACTGGACTGACACGTCCTCACCCTGTACTGGACTGACACACTGACTGACACGTCCTCACCCTGTACTGGACTGACACGTCCTCACCCTGTACTGGACTGACACGTCATCACCCTGTACTGGACTGACACGTCCTCACCCTGTACTGGACTGACACGTCCTCACCCTGTACTGGACTGACACACTGACTGACACGTCCTCACCCTGTACTGGACTGACACACTGACTGACACGTCCTCACCCTGTACTGGACTGACACACTGACTGACACGTACTCACCCTGTACTGGACTGACACGTCCTCACCCTGTACTGGACTGACACACTGACTGACACGTCCTCACCCTGTACTGGACTGACACGTCCTCACCCTGTACTGGACTGACACACTGACTGACACGTCCTCACCCTGTACTGGACTGACACGTCCTCACTCTGTACTGGACTGACACACTGACTGACACGTCCTCACCCTGTACTGAACTGACACGTCCTCACCCTGTACTAGACTGACACGTCATCACCCTGTACTGGACTGACACGTCCTCACCCTGTACTGGACTGACACACTGACTGACACGTCCTCACCCTGTACTGGACTGACACGTCCTCACTCTGTACTGGACTGACACACTGACTGACACGTCCTCACCCTGTACTGGACTGACACGTCCTCACCCTGTACTGGACTGACACACTGACTGACACGTCCTCACCCTGTACTGGACTGACACGTCATCACCCTGTACTGGACTGACACGTCCTCACCCTGTACTGGACTGACACGTCCTCACCCTGTACTGAACTAACACGTCCTCACCCTGTACTGGACTGACACACTGACTGACACGTCCTCACCCTGTACTGGACTGACACGTCCTCACCCTGTACTGGACTGACACGTCCTCACCCTGTACTGGACTGACACACTGACTGACACGTCCTCACCCTGTACTGGACTGACACGTCCTCACCCTGTACTGGACTGACACGTCCTCACCCTGTACTGGACTGACACGTCATCACCCTGTACTGGACTGACACGTCCTCACCCTGTACTGGACTGACACGTCCTCCCCCTGTACTGGACTGACACGTCCTCACCCTGTACTGGACTGACACGTCCTCACCCTGTACTGGACTGACACGTCATCACCCTGTACTGGACTGACACGTCCTCACCCTGTACTGGACTGACACGTCCTCACCCTGTACTGGACTGACACACTGACTGACACGTCCTCACCCTGTACTGGACTGACACGTCCTCACCCTGTACTGGACTGACACGTCATCACCCTGTACTGGACTGACACACTGACTGACACGTCCTCACCCTGTACTGGACTGACACGTCCTCACCCTGTACTGGACTGACACGTCCTCCCCCTGTACTGGACTGACACGTCCTCACCCTGTACTGGACTGACACACTGACTGACACGTCCTCACCCTGTACTGGACTGACACGTCCTCACCCTGTACTGGACTGACACGTCCTCACCCTGTACTGGACTGACACACTGACTGACACGTCCTCACCCTGTACTGGACTGACACGTCCTCACCCTGTACTGGACTGACACGTCCTCCCCCTGTACTGGACTGACACGTCCCACCCTGTACTGGACTGACACACTGACTGACACGTCCTCACCATGTACTGGACTGACACGTCCTCACCCTGTACTGGACTGACACACTGACTGACACGTCCTCACCCTGTACTGGACTGACACGTCCTCACCCTGTACTGGACTGACACGTCCTCCCCTGTACTGGACTGACACGTCCTCACCCTGTACTGGACTGACACACTGACTGACACGTCCTCACCCTGTACTGGACTGACACGTCATCACCCTGTACTGGACTGACACACTGACTGACACGTCCTCACCCTGTACTGGACTGACACGTCCTCACCCTGTACTGGACTGACACACTGACTGACACGTCCTCACCCTGTACTGGACTGACACGTCCTCACTCTGTACTGGACTGACACACTGACTGACACGTCCTCACCCTGTACTGGACTGACACACTGACTGACACGTCCTCACCCTGTACTGGACTGACACGTCCTCACCCTGTACTGGACTGACACGTCCTCACCCTGTGCTGGACTGACACGTCCTCACCCTGCACTGGACTGACACGTCCTCACCCTGTACTGGACTGACACACTGACTGACACGTCCTCACCCTGTACTGGACTGACACGTCCTCACCCTGTACTGTACTGACACACTGACTGACACGTCCTCACCCTGTACTGGACTGACACACTGACTGACACGTCCTCACCCTGTACTGGACTGACACGTCCTCACCCTGTACTGGACTGACACGTCCTCACCCTGTACTGGACTGACACGTCCTCACCCTGTACTGGACTGACACGTCCTCACCCTGTACTGGACTGACACGTCCTCACCCTGTACTAGACTGACACGTCCTCACCCTGTACTGGACTGACACGTCCTCACCCTGTACTGGACTGACACGTCCTCACCCTGTACTGGACTGACACGTCATCACCCTGTACTGGACTGACACACTGACTGACACGTCCTCACCCTGTACTGGACTGACACGTCCTCACCCTGTACTGGACTGACACACTGACTGACACGTCCTCACCCTGTACTGGACTGACACGTCCTCACCCTGTACTGTACTGACACACTGACTGACACGTCCTCACCCTGTACTGTACTGACACACTGACTGACACGTCCTCACCCTGTACTGGACTGACACGTCCTCACCTTGTACTGGACTGACACACTGACTGACACGTCCTCACCCTGTACTGGACTGACACGTCCTCACCCTGTACTGGACTGACACGTCCTCCCCCTGTACTGGACTGACACGTCCTCACCCTGCACTGGACTGACACACTGACTGACACGTCCTCCCCCTGTACTGGACTGACACGTCCTCACCCTGTACTGGACTGACACACTGACTGACACGTCCTCACCCTGTACTGGACTGACACGTCCTCACCCTGTACTGGACTGACACGTCCTCACCCTGTACTGGACTGACACACTGACTGACACGTCCTCACCCTGTACTGGACTGACACACTGACTGACACGTCATCACCCTGTACTGGACTGACACACTGACTGACACGTACTCACCCTGTACTGGACTGACACGTCCTCACCCTGTACTGGACTGACACGTCCTCACCCTGTACTGGACTGACACGTCCTCACCTTGTACTGGACTGACACACTGACTGACACGTCCTCACCCTGTACTGGACTGACACGTCCTCACCCTGTACTGGACTGACACGTCCTCCCCCTGTACTGGACTGACACGTCCTCACCCTGCACTGGACTGACACACTGACTGACACGTCCTCACCCTGTACTGGACTGACACGTCCTCACCCTGTACTGGACTGACACGTCCTCCCCCTGTACTGGACTGACACGTCCTCACCCTGTACTGGACTGACACACTGACTGACACGTCCTCACCCTGTACTGGACTGACACGTCCTCACCCTGTACTGGACTGACACGTCCTCACCCTGTACTGGACTGACACGTCCTCACCCTGTACTGGACTGACACGTCCTCACCCTGTACTGGACTGACACACTAACTGACACGTCCTCACCCTGTACTGGACTGACACACTGACTGACACGTCCTCACCCTGTACTGGACTGACACGTCCTCACCCTGTACTGGACTGACACGTCCTCACCCTGTACTGGACTGACACGTCCTCACCCTGTACTGGACTGACACGTCCTCACCCTGTACTGGACTGACACACTGACTGACACGTCCTCACCATGTACTGGACTGACACACTGACTGACACGTCCTCACCCTGTACTGGACTGACACGTCCTCACCCTGTACTGGACTGACACGTCATCACCCTGTACTGGACTGACACGTCCTCACCCTGCACTGGACTGACACACTGACTGACACGTCCTCACCCTGTACTGGACTGACACGTCCTCACCCTGTACTGGACTGACACACTGACTGACACGTCCTCACCCTGTACTGTACTGACACGTCCTCACTCTGTACTGGACTGACACGTCCTCACCCTGTACTGGACTGACACACTGACTGACACGTCCTCACCCTGTACTGGACTGACACACTGACTGACACGTCCTCACCCTGCACTGGACTGACACGTCCTCACCCTGTACTGGACTGACACACTGACTGACACGTCCTCACCCTGTACTGTACTGACACGTCCTCACTCTGTACTGGACTGACACGTCCTCACCCTGTACTGGACTGACACACTGACTGACACGTCCTCACCCTGTACTGGACTGACACGTCCTCACCCTGTACTGAACTGACACGTCCTCCCCCTGTACTGGACTGACACACTGACTGACACGTCCTCACCCTGTACTGGACTGACACGTCCTCACCCTGTACTGGACTGACACGTCCTCACCCTGCACTGGACTGACACACTGACTGACACGTCCTCACCCTGTACTGGACTGACACACTGACTGACACGTCCTCACCCTGTACTGGACTGACACGTCCTCACCCTGTACTGGACTGACACGTCCTCACCCTGTACTGGACTGACACGTCCTCACCCTGTACTGGACTGACACACTGACTGACACGTCCTCACCCTGTACTGGACTGACACACTGACTGACACGTCCTCACCCTGTACTGGACTGACACGTCCTCACCCTGTACTGGACTGACACGTCCTCACCCTGTACTGGACTGACACACTGACTGACACGTCCTCACCCTGTACTGGACTGACAAACTGACTGACACGTCCTCACCCTGTACTGGACTGACACGTCATCACCCTGTACTGGACTGACACACTGACTGACACGTCTTCACCCTGTACTGTCCTGACACGTCGTCACCCTGTACTGGACTGACACGTCCTCACCCTGTACTGGACTGACACACTGACTGACACGTCCTCACCCTGTACTGGACTGACACGTCCTCACCCTGTACTGGACTGACACACTGACTGACACGTCATCACCCCGTACTGGACTGACACGTCCTCACCCTGTACTGGACTGACACACTGACTGACACGTCCTCACCCTGTACTGGACTGACACGTCCTCCCTCCGTACTGGACTGACACACTGACTGACACGTCCTCACCCTGTACTGGACTGACACACTGACTGACACGTCCTCACCCTGTACTGGACTGACACGTCCTCACCCTGTACTGGACTGACACACTGACTGACACGTCCTCACCCTGTACTGGACGGCGCCTCCTCTCGTCTGGCAGGCCGTACAGCGCGGGTCCTGCTCCAGACTGAAGTCAGTGTAGGATCTGGTGGCTGTTTGGAACAGCTGCTGCTTCTCTCTCCGCTCCGGCACTAGCCGGCCGCAGGAGGCAGTCAGGCAGCGTTCAGTGGGTCGGGAGCCGCCACACCACCGCTGGAGGGGTCACAGGAGGGAGGGAGGGTCAGGCAGGATCAGACGGGGTCAGGCAGGATCAGACGGGGTCAGACAGGATCAGACGGGGTCAGGCAGGGTCAGACGGGGTCAGGCAGCGGTCAGACGGGGTCAGGCAGCGGTCAGACGGGGTCAGGCAGGATCAGAAGGGGTCAGGCAGGATCAGACGAGGCCAGGCAGGATCAGACGGGGTCAGGCAGGATCAGACGGGGTCAGGCAGGATCAGAAGGGGTCAGGCAGCGGTCAGACTGGGTCAGGCAGGATCAGACGGGGTCAGGCAGGGTCAGACGGGGTCAGGCAGGATCAGACGGGGTCAGGCAGGATCAGACGGGGTCCGGCAGGATCAGACGGGGTCTGGCAGGATCAGACGGGGTCAGGCAGGATCAGACGGGGTCAGGCAGGATCAGAAGGGGTCAGGCAGCGGTCAGACTGGGTCAGGCAGGATCAGACGGGGTCAGGCAGGATCAGAAAGGGTCAGGCGGGATCAGACGGGGCCAGGCAGGATCAGACGTGGTCAGGCAGGATCAGAAGGGGTCAGGCAGCGGTCAGACTGGGTCAGGCAGGATCAGAAGGGGTCAGGCAGCGGTCAGACTGGGTCAGGCAGGATCAGACGGGGTCAGGCAGGATCAGAAGGGGTCAGGCAGGATCAGACTGGGTCAGGCAGGATCAGACGGGGTCAGGCAGGATCAGACGGGGTCAGGTAGGATCAGACGGGGTCAGGCAGGGTCAGACGGGGTCAGGCAGGATCAGACGGGGTCAGGCAGCGGTCAGACGGGGTCAGGCAGCGGTCAGACTGGGTCAGGCAGGATCAGACGGGGTCAGGCAGGATCAGAAGGGGTCAGGCAGCGGTCAGGCGGGGTCAGGCAGCGGTCAGACGGGGTCAGGCAGGATCAGACGGGGTCAGACAGGATCAGACGGGGTCAGGCAGGATCAGACGGGGCCAGGCAGGATCAGACGGGGTCAGGCAGGGTCAGACGGGGTCAGGCAGGATCAGACGGGGTCAGGCAGGATCAGACGGGGTCAGGCAGGATCAGACGGGGTCAGGCAGGATCAGACGGGGTCAGGCAGGGTCAGACGGGGTCAGGCAGGATCAGACGGGGTCAGGCAGGATCAGACGGGGTCAGACAGGATCAGACGGGGTCAGGCAGGATCAAACGGGGTCAGGCAGGATCAGACGGGGTCAGGCAGGATCAGACGGGGTCAGGCAGGATCAGACGGGGTCAGGCAGGATCAGACGGGGTCAGGCAGGGTCAGACGGGGTCAGGCAGGATCAGACGGGGTCAGGCAGGGTCAGACGGGGTCAGGCAGGGTCAGACGGGGTCAGGCAGGGTCAGACGGGGTCAGGCAGGGTCAGACGGGGTCAAGCAGGATCAGACGGGGTCGGCAGGATCAGACGGGGTCAGGCAGCGGTCAGTGAGTCGGCTACCGCCCCACACCACCGCTGGAGGGGTCACAGGGCCACGAGAGAAGGTAGAGGACAGCGCGACCCTGTGACCCCGAATGTCTTGATATATTATTGTATAATCTTCCATCTGACATTCTACATTCGCTGTCTTGTACCTCACTGCCTCTTCATGAAATACTCAGTCCCATACTCTTTGCGCGACTTATACAGGGCCAACACCAACCAACAAACCAATCAACCATCCAACCAATCAACCATCCAACCAACCAACCAACCAACCAACCAAAAAACCAGCCAACCAACCAACCAACCAACCAACCAGCCAACCAACCAACCAACCAACCAACCAACCAATTAACCAACCAACCAACCAACCAACCAACCAACCAACCAACCAACCAACCAACCAGCCAACCAACCAACCAACCAACCAGCCAATTAACCAACGAACCAACCAACGAACCAACCAACCAACCAACCAACCAACCAACCAACCAACCAACCAACCAACCAACCAACGAACCAACGAACGAACGAACGAACGAACGAACGAACGAACGAACGAACGAACGAACGAACGAACGAACCAACCAACTAACCAACCAACCAACTATACCACGCTGAGCTCAGCTTACGCACTTCGCCAACTGCCACCCCGAGTTATATTCACACAGGACATCAACTCTTACTCTGACTTCGACTAACGCAGTACACCAACTCCCCCATTCTCAGCCTGCCTTAGAACGACACCAACTCCAGTGCGAGTTAAACTCACGCAGGGCACCAGCTCTCCCGGCTGGCGGTAGGCGTTGGTGGAGGGGAACTCCTGTCTCAGCAGCGGTGGCGGCGGGTAGCGGTCGTCTCTGACGAACACCTCACAGGGCGGGTACAGAGGAGGGGAGCAGATCTCTGTCCGGGTGACGCGGCGACCGTCCAGACACTGGAACACGGGCATTAGAGTCGCTGAAACAGAGTCGCTGAAACACGGTCCGTGACAGTGAAACTCGGTTGATCTGCAACGCCGTACGGGACGCTGTAATACGGCACGAGACGAAATATATGGCCCGGCACATTCAAAGACTAATTTGAAAGATGCGACGCAAAACTGAATGACGGTTCGGGATGCTGAAACACGGTGCGACACACTGAAACACGTCATGTGATATTGAAACACAAAGGTGCATCTTGAAACACGGAGACACTGCAACACGGCACAAGAAATTCGGACGGCCTCGAACGCACGCTACACTTATCAATGTCACATAATGTTTCACATTGGTTGGTCGAGTCTAGTATGATGAAATATAGGTGACTGGCATATATGATTTGTCATGAAATACTTACGCTTGCCGATTGCCAGTCCGTATTCATATTATCGTTTGTTTGCATTAGCTTACAGCGAGTCATGGTTGATGCCGATAGGCTCTGAAGGCGTATTTATGCCAGAGGTTATTGCGTAAACAAACTACAAAAATAACATTTTCACCGAGTAATTTAATCACGTCGCAACTTTCTTCAAAACTAAAGGAACAAAATGAGTAAGTGAAAACCGAAATAAAGAAATGTGGCGCCACAGCACAGGAGCCAACTTTCCGCAAGCGAATTCATACATTTGTTTACAGTCAAGTGTTCGATATTTTATCTCAGTCCACGTGCTGTACATTTGTGTCTTCCATCATTCAGTGTTGCACACAAACTATAATGAAGCGAAAATGAATACAACACTCACCAAAGCCAGGGTATATTGAAGCTACTTGGGTGACTAAAGCTACTTGTCACGACCAAACCTTATCTCATTTCGGAAGTCCTATCAAACCATTTTACAACCAACCACATTACACTTCACTTACGTCTTCAATAACACACAAAACAAAAGCAGATGACATTTTCGTATGTATTATCAAAAGTACCAATGCCACTCCGCTAGACAGACAGGCACACAAATACACACAAACCTCCGTCGGCCAGAGTGCGGCGAGGAGCGACACGCACATCGTATCGGGCCGCGACGCCCTTCTGTACAGAGCATACGGCGCTCTCCGGCTCACAAAACATCCTGAGCGGACACCATGGCAACACACGCGCTTCAAAGTTCGGAGGTAGTCGAGTGTGAGCCATGTACAAAGTTGACAGACAATTTCATCGAAAGTCGAACGCGGAGTCAGATTTTCATCGGGCTTCGAATCGACGATGATCGTGCGTTTTTTTCTTCTTCTCGATGCTGGCTTGAATTACACTACCCATGGTCATCATCGCAATTAAATAACCCGGGACGTCAGGCCCTCAAGTAGTACATCGAGTACATCAAGTCGGGCACCAGGCCTTGGAAAGTATATCGCCCGACACTTCACATGGATGGAGTGAACACCAGACAACACCTCAGCAGACGGCATGCTATAAGCACGAAGCCAACACCGCCGCCTCCGGCTAGGTGCCCGCTAGGTCCCCCGCTGGTGCCCGCTAGGTCCCCCGCTGGTGCCCGCTTGTAGGGGCTGACCCCACTGGCCCGGACAGGTCAGGACCCCGAGGTCGGCCCGCACTCTGAAGTCGCCTCCGCCCGACACCTGCCTCGCTCGCTTCACTCGCAGCAGCCGCGCAGAGTCTCGTCGAGTCTCGCCGAGACGCCACGTACTGAGATGAGCCTCACATCGAGCCGCACAACATAACTCGCCGTCGTCGCCACAAATGCCGCGCCACATCTGTCGACGCCACACCAGACGCGCCAAATACGTCACATCCACAGAGGCCGCGCCACATCCGTCGCTATGTGCCAGTACGGCTCGGACAAGCTCATCTTCACACAGAAATCGCGCATAATAACACGCATGAGGTCATATACAAAGACGTACTGATCAGCACGAGAAAACGCGTCGACAAGAGGCGTTCTGGTGTCCGCTGATCCACCAAATCGACATTTAACATGATCGAACGTCTCAACCGCAGACGACAAGCGCGCGATGGCAAAAGGTTAGCTACGTCCATCAGAACACAGACAGACACACACAGGCGACTCATCGACAGGCCTGGAAAGATGGCCTGGCCGAGACCGGCAAGGAGGAGCGCACCCCACGTACCCGCTATAAACGCACCAAGTGATGAGATCAGTGCGGTGTAAATCGGTCTGATGGACCAGTACATGATTCTATGACACTGTGGAGGGCGAAAGATGACGCTGTGAAGAGTGGGTAGCACCTGGCTGAGCTCGGTATGGTTGAAGACCAAGGTTATCGCTGCAAATAGCGACAACATGGCTGCCGTGTCATATGAGACACGCAAAAGTGCGAGTCTTAACAGGTTGGTCTCGGCTCCACTGTGTGTACAAATCGGTTTAAATACATGAAACAGATGATCGGCCCTCAGTCACCAACGCCATCTATTGGAGCTATCAGCGGCTTCAGTTCTGAAATCCACCGCGCGTCAGCCCTCTTCAAGGGCCGCCAGCGCCGCCCTGCGGCTGCGACGCGGAGTTCGAGTTACTCTCGCTGCCGCTAGATGTCAGTGACATCCCACTGAACTGGCGGTCCAGCCTGGGCGGAGTCGGGGCGAACGCGGGCATTTCCCCGGATCTGAGGTTCAGATTTTCCATCTGGTCCATCACTCGGCCCATCTCGTTGGAGACCCGGCGGCTGCGCGCGTTTCGCAGCATTTCCCGCGCCTGCCGACAGATGGCAGCACCGTCAGCATGACGCGGCACTGCTGAGGCAGGCATCCTCGGGAAGCAACGCTGGTAAGAAACACACACACACACACACACACACACACACAGACACAGACACAGACACAGACACAGACACAGACACACACACACACACACACACACACACACACACACACACACACACACACACACACACACACACACACACACACACACACACACACACACACACACACACACACACACACACACGGGTTGGAGCGATGCCGGGCACCACTGATACCACGACAATGCTGGCAACTTTGCTCTTTAAAAAAGTATTAATACAAATAAATAAATCAAGCGAATACAAAATTAACAAACCTTCCTGTATGCACATGAACCATATGAATACCACATGGAACTGTTGAGAACACAATATTTGACACATTCCTTGTGATGTTCACATACCGCATGTGAACATGGTACAGATGTTTTGTAATGTGTTGCGCGCTGCAAGACAATTGGCAATAGTCTTTCTAACATACTCCCATGACCCATGACCTCTAACACTATGACATTACCCCACAACTCATGATATTACCCTCTAACATACTGACATTACCCTCATTACCCTATGACATTACTCTCTAACAGGATGACCAGTCGTCGCCTCCTGCCTCACCTGCATCAGTCTGCGGTTCACCCTCAGGCCATCCCAGGGCTCCGTCCTCGCCGCTGCCGACATCACCATCCTTGGCCTCGCTCCCCCCTCGCCCGGCACGGCGCTCTCACCCTCCTCGGGCTGCTGACGGCGGGGCTTAAAGCGATGCAGTGTCTCCCCGCCCAGCAGCATGTGCAGCAGGCCTATGCGGGACTGGGATGACGATTCGTGGGCGGGCGGCGGCGGAGGCTCCCGCACGGCCCCGAGCTGAGTCAGCGCGGCTGCAGCCTCCGCTGAGCCCTGCACAGACACACAGGGTTAGCGTCACAGGGTTAGCGTCACAGCGTCACAAGGGTCACAAGGGTCACATCGTCACACATCGTCACACATCGTCACACATCGTCACATCGTCACATCGTCACACAGCGTCACAAGGGTCACATCGTCACACATCGTCACAAGGGTCACATCGTCACACATCGTCACAAGGGTCACATCGTCACACATCGTCACACAGCGTCACAAGGGTCGCATCGTCACACAGCGTCACAAGGGTCACATCGTCACACAGCGTCACACAACGTCACAAGGGTCACATCGTCACACGGGTCACATCGTCACACATCGTCACAAGGGTCGCATCGTCACACAGCGTCACAAGGGTCACATCGTCACACAGCGTCACAAGGGTCACATCGTCACACATCGTCACAAGGGTCACAACGTCACACAGCGTCACACAACGTCACAAGGGTCACATCGTCACACATCGTCACACATCGTCACACATCGTCACACATCGTCACAAGGGTCACAACGTCACACAACGTCACACAGCGTCACAAGGGTCACATCGTCACACATCGTCACAAGGGTCACATCGTCACACATCGTCACAAGGGTCGCATCGTCACACAGCGTCACAAGGGTCACATCGTCACACAGCGTCACAAGGGTCACATCGTCACACATCGTCACAAGGGTCACAACGTCACACAACGTCACACATCGTCACAAGGGTCACATCGTCACACATCGTCACACAGCGTCACACAGCGTCACAAGGGTCACAACGTCACACAACGTCACACAGCGTCACAAGGGTCACATCGTCACACATCGTCACAAGGGTCACATCGTCACACATCGTCACACATCGTCACACATCGTCACACATCGTCACAAGGGTCACATCGTCACACAGCGTCACAAGGGTCACATCGTCACACAGCGTCACAAGGGTCACATCGTCACACATCGTCACAAGGGTCACATCGTCACACATCGTCACAAGGGTCACACATCGTCACACGTCACAGGGTCACATCGTCACACAGCGTCACACAGCGTCACAAGGGTCACATCGTCACACAGCGTCACAAGGGTCACATCGTCACACATCGTCACAAGGGTCACAACGTCACACATCGTCACACATCGTCACACAACGTCACAAGGGTCACATCGTCACACATCGTCACACAGCGTCACAAGGGTCACAACGTCACACAACGTCACACAGCGTCACAAGGGTCACATCGTCACACATCGTCACAAGGGTCACATCGTCACACATCGTCACACATCGTCACACATCGTCACAAGGGTCACATCGTCACACAGCGTCACAAGGGTCACATCGTCACACAGCGTCACAAGGGTCACATCGTCACACATCGTCACAAGGGTCACATCGTCACACATCGTCACAAGGGTCACACATCGTCACACAACGTCACAGGGTCACATCGTCACACAGCGTCACACAGCGTCACAAGGGTCACATCGTCACACAGCGTCACACAGCGTCACAAGGGTCACATCGTCACACAGCGTCACACAACGTCACACAGCGTCACAAGGGTCACACAGCGTCACAAGGGTCACATCGTCACACAACGTCACACAGCGTCACAAGGGTCACATCGTCACACATCGTCACAAGGGTCACATCGTCACACATCGTCACACAGCGTCACAAGGGTCACATCGTCACACATCGTCACAAGGGTCACATCGTCACACATCGTCACAAGGGTCACATCGTCACACATCGTCACAAGGGTCACATCGTCACACATCGTCACACATCGTCACAAGGGTCACACATCGTCACACAGCGTCACAAGGGTCACAGCGTCACACAGCGTCACAAGGGTCACATCGTCACACAGCGTCACAAGGGTCACATCGTCACACAGCGTCACAAGGGTCACATCGTCACACAGCGTCACACAGCGTCACAAGGGTCACATCGTCACACATCGTCACAAGGGTCACACATCGTCACACAGCGTCACAAGGGTCACATCGTCACACATCGTCACAAGGGTCACATCGTCACACATCGTCACAGGGTCACATCGTCACACATCGTCACACATCGTCACAAGGGTCACATCGTCACACAGCGTCACAGGGTCACATCGTCACACATCGTCACACATCGTCACACATCGTCACACATCGTCACACATCGTCACACATCGTCACACAGCGTCACAAGGGTCACACATCGTCACACAGCGTCACAGGGTCACATCGTCACACATCGTCACAAGGGTCACATCGTCACACATCGTCACAGGGTCACATCGTCACACATCGTCACACATCGTCACAAGGGTCACACATCGTCACACAGCGTCACAGGGTCACATCGTCACACATCGTCACACATCGTCACACATCGTCACACATCGTCACACATCGTCACACATCGTCACACATCGTCACACATCGTCACACATCGTCACACATCGTCACACATCGTCACACATCGTCACACAGCGTCACAAGGGTCACATCGTCACACATCGTCACAAGGGTCACATCGTCACACATCGTCACACAGCGTCACAAGGGTCACATCGTCACACATCGTCACAAGGGTCACATCGTCACACATCGTCACACATCGTCACACATCGCCACACATCGTCACAAGGGTCACAACGTCACAAGGGTCACATCGTCACACATCGTCACACAGCGTCACAAGGGTCACACATCGTCACAGGGTCACATCGTCACACATCGTCACAAGGGTCACATCGTCACACATCGTCACAGGGTCACATCGTCACACAGCGTCACAAGGGTCACATCGTCACACATCGTCACAAGGGTCACATCGTCACACATCGTCACAAGGGTCACATCGTCACACATCGTCACACATCGTCACAAGGGTCACACATCGTCACACATCGTCACAAGGGTCACATCGTCACACAGCGTCACACAACGTCACAAGGGTCACATCGTCACACATCGTCACACATCGTCACAAGGGTCACAACGTCACACAGCGTCACAAGGGTCACATCGTCACACATCGTCACACAGCGTCACAAGGGTCACATCGTCACACAGCGTCACAGGGTCACATCGTCACACATCGTCACACATCGTCACACATCGTCACACATCGTCACACATCGTCACACATCGTCACACATCGTCACACATCGTCACACATCGTCACACAGCGTCACAAGGGTCACATCGTCACACATCGTCACAAGGGTCACATCGTCACACATCGTCACACAGCGTCACAAGGGTCACATCGTCACACATCGTCACAAGGGTCACATCGTCACACATCGTCACACATCGTCACACATCGCCACACATCGTCACAAGGGTCACAACGTCACAAGGGTCACATCGTCACACATCGTCACACAGCGTCACAAGGGTCACACATCGTCACAGGGTCACATCGTCACACATCGTCACAAGGGTCACATCGTCACACATCGTCACAGGGTCACATCGTCACACAGCGTCACAAGGGTCACATCGTCACACATCGTCACAAGGGTCACATCGTCACACATCGTCACAAGGGTCACATCGTCACACATCGTCACACATCGTCACAAGGGTCACACATCGTCACAAGGGTCACATCGTCACACAGCGTCACACAACGTCACAAGGGTCACATCGTCACACATCGTCACACATCGTCACAAGGGTCACAAGGGTCACATCGTCACAAGGGTCACATCGTCACACAGCGTCACACAACGTCACAAGGGTCACATCGTCACACATCGTCACACATCGTCACAAGGGTCACAACGTCACACAGCGTCACAAGGGTCACATCGTCACACATCGTCACACAGCGTCACAAGGGTCACATCGTCACACAGCGTCACAGGGTCACATCGTCACACATCGTCACAAGGGTCACATCGTCACACATCGTCACAAGGGTCACATCGTCACACATCGTCACAAGGGTCACATCGTCACACATCGTCACACATCGTCACAAGGGTCACACATCGTCACACATCGTCACAAGGGTCACATCGTCACACAGCGTCACAAGGGTCACATCGTCACACATCGTCACACATCGTCACAAGGGTCACATCGTCACACAGCGTCACAGGGTCACGTCACACATCGTCACAGGGTCACAACGTCACAGGGTCACATCGTCACACAGCGTCACAAGGGTCACATCGTCACACATCGTCACAAGGGTCACATCGTCACACATCGTCACAAGGGTCACATCGTCACACAGCGTAACAAGGGTCACATCGTCACACATCGTCACACATCGTCACACATCGTCACACAACGTCACAAGGGTCACATCGTCACACAGCGTCACAAGGGTCACATCGTCACACAGCGTCACAAGGGTCACATCGTCACACATCGTCACAAGGGTCACATCGTCACACATCGTCACACATCGTCACAAGGGTCACAAGGGTCACATCGTCACACATCGTCACACATCGTCACAAGGGTCACAACGTCACACAGCGTCACAAGGGTCACATCGTCACACAGCGTCACAAAGGTCACATCGTCACACAGCGTCACAAGGGTCACATCGTCACACATCGTCACACAGCGTCACAAGGGTCACATCGTCACAGGGTCACATCGTCACACATCGTCACACATCGTCACAAGGGTCACAAGGGTCACATCGTCACACAGCGTCACACAGCGTCACAAGGGTCACATCGTCACACATCGTCACACAGCGTCACAAGGGTCACATCGTCACACAGCGTCACACAGCGTCACAAGGGTCACATCGTCACACAGCGTCACAAGGGTCACATCGTCACACATCGTCACACAGCGTCACAAGGGTCACATCGTCACACATCGTCACACAGCGTCACAAGGGTCACATCGTCACACATAGTCACACAGCGTCACAAGGGTCACAAGGGTCACATCGTCACACAGCGTCACACAACGTCACACAGCGTCACAAGGGTCACACATCGTCACACAGCGTCACAAGGGTCACACATCGTCACACAGCGTCACAAGGGTCACATCGTCACACATCGTCACACAGCGTCACAAGGGTCACATCGTCACACAGCGTCACAAGGGTCACACATCGTCACACAGCGTCACAAGGGTCACATCGTCACACAGCGTCACAAGGGTCACATCGTCACACATCGTCACAAGGGTCACAACGTCACACAACGTCACAAGGGTCACAACGTCACACAGCGTCACAAGGGTCACATCGTCACACATCGTCACAAGGGTCACATCGTCACACATCGTCACAAGGGTCACAAGGGTCACATCGTCACACAGCGTCACACAACGTCACAAGGGTCACATCGTCACACATCGTCACACAGCGTCACAAGGGTCACATCGTCACACAGCGTCACAAGGGTCACATCGTCACACATCGTCACACAGCGTCACAAGGGTCACATCGTCACACATCGTCACAAGGGTCACATCGTCACACATCGTCACAAGGGTCACATCGTCACACAGCGTCACACAACGTCACAAGGGTCACATCGTCACACAGCGTCACAAGGGTCACATCGTCACACAGCGTCACACAGCGTCACATCGTCACACATCGTCACACAACGTCACAAGGGTCACAACGTCACACAGCGTCACAAGGGTCACATCGTCACACAGCGTCACAAGGGTCACAAGGGTCACACAGCGTCACAAGGGTCACATCGTCACACATCGTCACACAACGTCACAAGGGTCACATCGTCACACAACGTCACAAGGGTCACAACGTCACACATCGTCACAGGGTCACATCGTCACACAGCGTCACAAGGGTCACATCGTCACACAGCGTCACAAGGGTCACACAGCGTCACACAGCGTCACAAGGGTCACATCGTCACACATCGTCACACAACGTCACAAGGGTCACACAGCGTCACAAGGGTCACATCGTCACACAGCGTCACAAGGGTCACATCGTCACACAGCGTCACAAGGGTCACACAGCGTCACACAGCGTCACAAGGGTCACATCGTCACACATCGTCACACAACGTCACAAGGGTCACACAGCGTCACAAGGGTCACATCGTCACACAGCGTCACAAGGGTCACATCGTCACACATCGTCACACAGCGTCACAAGGGTCACATCGTCACACAGCGTCACAGGGTCACATCGTCACACAGCGTCACAGGGTCACATCGTCACACATCGTCACAAGGGTCACATCGTCACACATCGTCACAAGGGTCACAACGTCACACAGCGTCACACAGCGTCACAAGGGTCACATCGTCACACAGCGTCACAAGGGTCACATCGTCACACATCGTCACACATCGTCACACAACGTCACACAGCGTCACACATCGTCACAAGGGTCACATCGTCACACAGCGTCACAAGGGTCACAACGTCACACAGCGTCACAAGGGTCACATCGTCACACAGCGTCACAGGGTCACATCGTCACACATCGTCACACATCGTCACAAGGGTCACAACGTCACAGCGTCACACAGCGTCACACAGCGTCACACATCGTCACACATCGTCACACAGCGTCACAAGGGTCACATCGTCACACAGCGTCACAAGGGTCACATCGTCACACATCGTCACACAGCGTCACAAGGGTCACATCGTCACACAGCGTCACAAGGGTCACATCGTCACACAGCGTCACAAGGGTCACATCGTCACACAGCGTCACAAGGGTCACATCGTCACACAACGTCACACAGCGTCACAAGGGTCACATCGTCACACAGCGTCACAAGGGTCACATCGTCACACAGCGTCACAAGGGTCACATCGTCACACAGCGTCACAAGGGTCACATCGTCACACAGCGTCACACATCGTCACAAGGGTCACATCGTCACACAGCGTCACAAGGGTCACATCGTCACACAGCGTCACAAGGGTCACATCGTCACACAGCGTCACAAGGGTCACATCGTCACACAGCGTCACAAGGGTCACATCGTCACACATCGTCACACAACGTCACACAGCGTCACAAGGGTCACATCGTCACACAGCGTCACAAGGGTCACATCGTCACACAGCGTCACAAGGGTCACATCGTCACACAGCGTCACAAGGGTCACATCGTCACACATCGTCACACAACGTCACGCAGCGTCACAAGGGTCACATCGTCACACAGCGTCACAAGGGTCACATCGTCACACAGCGTCACAAGGGTCACATCGTCACACAGCGTCACAAGGGTCACATCGTCACACAGCGTCACACATCGTCACAAGGGTCACATCATCACACAGCGTCACAAGGGTCACATCGTCACACAGCGTCACAAGGGTCACATCGTCACACATCGTCACAAGGGTCACATCGTCACACAGCGTCACAAGGGTCACATCGTCACACAGCGTCACAAGGGTCACATCGTCACACAGCGTCACAAGGGTCACATCGTCACACAGCGTCACAAGGGTCACATCGTCACACAGCGTCACAAGGGTCACATCGTCACACATCGTCACACATCGTCACACAACGTCACACAGCGTCACACATCGTCACAAGGGTCACATCGTCACACAGCGTCACAAGGGTCACAACGTCACACAGCGTCACAAGGGTCACATCGTCACACATCGTCACACAGCGTCACAAGGGTCACAACGTCACACATCGTCACACAGCGTCACAGGGTCACATCGTCACACAGCGTTACAGGGTCACAACGTCACACATCGTCACAAGGGTCACATCGTCACACAGGGTCACATCGTCACACATCGTCACACAGCGTCACAGGGTCACATCGTCACACAGCGTCACAAGGGTCACATCGTCACACAGCGTCACAAGGGTCACAAGGGTCACATCGTCACACATCGTCACAAGGGTCACATCGTCACACATCGTCACAAGGGTCACATCGTCACACAGCGTCACAGCGTCACACAACGTCACACAGCGTCACAAGGGTCACATCGTCACACAACGTCACAAGGGTCACAAGGGTCACATCGTCACACAGCGTCACACAACGTCACAAGGGTCACATCGTCACTACCTGACCAAGTGCCTGCACCTCAAGCCGTTCAAGCCGTGCCGCCAGCCGAAGCTGACAGAAGCTCAAGCGGCTGGCATTCGCCCGGGGGCACAAGAATTGGACTATCCAAGACTGGCGGCGCGTCCTGTTCAGTGATAAGTCTCCATTCGGGGTACTGCACCCGCGGAACTGCCAGAACGACCGCGTCTGGGCCCACATCAGCTCTGAAGTGCCTGCCATCTAGACGGTGAAGCACCCGCTCAAAATCATGGTCTGACCATGATGAGCTAACAGGGGCTCTCAGACCTGCACCCCGTCCCCCGCAGCCAGACCGTAACGGCCGACTACTACTACGTCACACAGCGTCACAAGGGTCACATCGTCACACAACGTCACAAGGGTCACACATCGTCACACAGCGTCACAAGGGTCACATCGTCACACAGCGTCACACAGGGTCACAAGGGTCACATCGTCACACATCGTCACACAGGGTCACAAGGGTCACACATCGTCACACAGCGTCACAAGGGTCACATCGTCACACATCGTCACAAGGGTCACATCGTCACACATCGTCACAAGGGTCACATCGTCACACATCGTCACAAGGGTCACATCGTCACACATCGTCACAAGGGTCACATCGTCACACATCGTCACAAGGGTCACATCGTCACACATCGTCACAAGGGTCACATCGTCACACATCGTCACAAGGGTCACATCGTCACACATCGTCACACAGCGTCACAAGGGTCACACATCGTCACACATCGTCACAAGGGTCACACATCGTCACACAGCGTCACAAGGGTCACATCGTCACACAACGTCACAAGGGTCACACATCGTCACACAGCGTCACAAGGGTCACATCGTCACACAGCGTCACAAGGGTCACATCGTCACACAACGTCACACAACGTCACAAGGGTCACATCGTCACACATCGTCACAAGGGTCACATCGTCACACATCGTCACAAGGGTCACATCGTCACACAGCGTCACAAGGGTCACACATCGTCACACATCGTCACAAGGGTCACATCGTCACACATCGTCACACAGCGTCACAAGGGTCACACATCGTCACACAGCGTCACAAGGGTCACATCGTCACACAGCGTCACAAGGGTCACATCGTCACACAACGTCACACAGCGTCACAAGGGTCACACATCGTCACACAGCGTCACAAGGGTCACACATCGTCACACATCGTCACACATCGTCACACATCGTCACAAGGGTCACAACGTCACACAGCGTCACAAGGGTCACATCGTCACACATCGTCACACAGCGTCACAAGGGTCACATCGTCACACAGCGTCACAAGGGTCACATCGTCACACAGCGTCACAAGGGTCACATCGTCACACATCGTCACACAACGTCACAAGGGTCACACAGTGTCACACATCGTCACAAGGGTCACATCGTCACACATCGTCACACAACGTCACACAGCGTCACAAGGGTCACATCGTCACACAGCGTCACAAGGGTCACATCGTCACACATCGTCACACATCGTCACAAGGGTCACAACGTCACACAGCGTCACAAGGGTCACATCGTCACACATCGTCACAAGGGTCACATCGTCACACATCGTCACACAACGTCACAAGGGTCACACAGCGTCACAAGGGTCACATCGTCACACATCGTCACACATCGTCACAAGGGTCACAACGTCACACAGCGTCACAAGGGTCACATCGTCACACATCGTCACACAGCGTCACAAGGGTCACACATCGTCACACATCGTCACAAGGGTCACATCGTCACACATCGTCACACAGCGTCACAAGGGTCACACATCGTCACACAACGTCACACATCGTCACAAGGGTCACATCGTCACACAGCGTCACAAGGGTCACATCGTCACACATCGTCACACAGCGTCACAAGGGTCACATCGTCACACATCGTCACACATCGTCACAAGGGTCACAACGTCACACAGCGTCACAAGGGTCACACATCGTCACACATCGTCACAAGGGTCACATCGTCACACAGCGTCACAGGGTCACATCGTCACACAGCGTCACACAGGGTCACAAGGGTCACACAGCGTCACAAGGGTCACACATCGTCACACAGCGTCACAAGGGTCACAACGTCACACAGCGTCACACGTCGTCACAAGGGTCACACAGCGTCACAAGGGTCACATCGTCACACATCGTCACACAGCGTCACAAGGGTCACATCGTCACACATCGTCACAAGGGTCACATCGTCACACATCGTCACACATCGTCACACATCGTCACAAGGGTCACATCGTCACACAGCGTCACACAGCGTCACAAGGGTCACATCGTCACACAGCGTCACACAACGTCACAAGGGTCACATCGTCACACATCGTCACACAGCGTCACAAGGGTCACATCGTCACACAGCGTCACAAGGGTCACATCGTCACACATCGTCACACATCGTCACACAACGTCACAAGGGTCACATCGTCACACAGCGTCACACAGCGTCACAAGGGTCACATCGTCACACATCGTCACACAACGTCACAAGGGTCACATCGTCACACAGCGTCACACAGCGTCACAAGGGTCACATCGTCACACAGCGTCACAAGGGTCACATCGTCACACAGCGTCACAAGGGTCACATCGTCACACATCGTCACACATCGTCACACATCGTCACACAACGTCACAAGGGTCACATCGTCACACAGCGTCACACAGCGTCACAAGGGTCACATCGTCACACAGCGTCACAAGGGTCACATCGTCACACAGCGTCACAAGGGTCACATCGTCACACATCGTCACACATCGTCACACATCGTCACACAACGTCACAAGGGTCACATCGTCACACAGCGTCACAAGGGTCACATCGTCACACAGCGTCACAAGGGTCACATCGTCACACATCGTCACAAGGGTCACATCGTCACACATCGTCACAAGGGTCACATCGTCACACAGCGTCACACATCGTCACACAACGTCACAAGAGTCACACAGCGTCACAAGGGTCACATCGTCACACATCGTCACAAGGGTCACATCGTCACACATCGTCACACATCGTCACACATCGCCACACATCGTCACAAGGGTCACAACGTCACAAGGGTCACATCGTCACACATCGTCACACAGCGTCACAAGGGTCACAACGTCACACAGCGTCACACATCGTCACAAGGGTCACACAGCGTCACAAGGGTCACATCGTCACACATCGTCACAAGGGTCACATCGTCACACATCGTCACACATCGTCACACATCGCCACACATCGTCACAAGGGTCACAACGTCACAAGGGTCACATCGTCACACATCGTCACACAGCGTCACAAGGGTCACACATCGTCACAGGGTCACATCGTCACACATCGTCACAAGGGTCACATCGTCACACATCGTCACAGGGTCACATCGTCACACAGCGTCACAAGGGTCACATCGTCACACATCGTCACAAGGGTCACATCGTCACACATCGTCACAAGGGTCACATCGTCACACATCGTCACACATCGTCACAAGGGTCACACATCGTCACACATCGTCACAAGGGTCACATCGTCACACAGCGTCACACGTCACAAGGGTCACATCGTCACACATCGTCACACATCGTCACAAGGGTCACAAGGGTCACATCGTCACAAGGGTCACATCGTCACACAGCGTCACACAACGTCACAAGGGTCACATCGTCACACATCGTCACAAGGGTCACAACGTCACACAGCGTCACAAGGGTCACATCGTCACACATCGTCACACAGCGTCACAAGGGTCACATCGTCACACAGCGTCACAGGGTCACATCGTCACACATCGTCACAAGGGTCACATCGTCACACATCGTCACAAGGGTCACATCGTCACACATCGTCACAAGGGTCACATCGTCACACATCGTCACACATCGTCACAAGGGTCACACATCGTCACACATCGTCACAAGGGTCACATCGTCACACAGCGTCACAAGGGTCACATCGTCACACATCGTCACACATCGTCACAAGGGTCACATCGTCACACAGCGTCACAGGGTCACATCGTCACACATCGTCACAGGGTCACAACGTCACAGGATCACATCGTCACACAGCGTCACAAGGGTCACATCGTCACACATCGTCACAAGGGTCACATCGTCACACATCGTCACAAGGGTCACATCGTCACACATCGTCACAGGGTCACAACGTCACACATCGTCACAGGGTCACAACGTCACACATCGTCACAAGGGTCACAACGTCACACAGCGTCACAAGGGTCACATCGTCACACATCGTCACACAGCGTCACAAGGGTCACATCGTCACAGGGTCACATCGTCACACATCGTCACACATCGTCACAAGGGTCACAAGGGTCACATCGTCACACATCGTCACAAGGGTCACAACGTCACACAGCGTCACAAGGGTCACATCGTCACACAGCGTCACAAAGGTCACATCGTCACACAGCGTCACAAGGGTCACATCGTCACACAGCGTCACACAGCGTCACAAGGGTCACATCGTCACACATCGTCACACAGCGTCACAAGGGTCACATCGTCACACAGCGTCACACAGCGTCACAAGGGTCACATCGTCAAACAGCGTCACAAGGGTCACATCGTCACACATCGTCACACAGCGTCACAAGGGTCACATCGTCACACATCGTCACACAGCGTCACAAGGGTCACATCGTCACACATAGTCACACAGCGTCACAAGGGTCACAAGGGTCACATCGTCACACAGCGTCACACAACGTCACACAGCGTCACAAGGGTCACACATCGTCACACAGCGTCACAAGGGTCACACATCGTCACACAGCGTCACAAGGGTCACATCGTCACACAGCGTCACAAGGGTCACATCGTCACACAGCGTCACAAGGGTCACACATCGTCACACAGCGTCACAAGGGTCACATCGTCACACAGCGTCACAAGGGTCACATCGTCACACATCGTCACAAGGGTCACAACGTCACACAACGTCACAAGGGTCACAACGTCACACAGCGTCACAAGGGTCACATCGTCACACATCGTCACAAGGGTCACATCGTCACACATCGTCACAAGGGTCACAAGGGTCACATCGTCACACAGCGTCACACGTCACAAGGGTCACATCGTCACACATCGTCACACAGCGTCACAAGGGTCACATCGTCACACAGCGTCACAAGGGTCACATCGTCACACATCGTCACACAGCGTCACAAGGGTCACATCGTCACACATCGTCACAAGGGTCACATCGTCACAAGGGTCACATCGTCACACAGCGTCACACAACGTCACAAGGGTCACATCGTCACACAGCGTCACAAGGGTCACATCGTCACACAGCGTCACACAGCGTCACATCGTCACACATCGTCACACAACGTCACAAGGGTCACAACGTCACACAGCGTCACAAGGGTCACATCGTCACACAGCGTCACAAGGGTCACAAGGGTCACACAGCGTCACAAGGGTCACATCGTCACACATCGTCACACAACGTCACAAGGGTCACATCGTCACACAACGTCACAAGGGTCACAACGTCACACATCGTCACAGGGTCACATCGTCACACAGCGTCACAAGGGTCACATCGTCACACAGCGTCACAAGGGTCACACAGCGTCACACAGCGTCACAAGGGTCACATCGTCACACATCGTCACACAACGTCACAAGGGTCACACAGCGTCACAAGGGTCACATCGTCACACAGCGTCACAAGGGTCACATCGTCACACAGCGTCACAAGGGTCACACAGCGTCACACAGCGTCACAAGGGTCACATCGTCACACATCGTCACACAACGTCACAAGGGTCACACAGCGTCACAAGGGTCACATCGTCACACAGCGTCACAAGGGTCACATCGTCACACATCGTCACACAGCGTCACAAGGGTCACATCGTCACACAGCGTCACAGGGTCACATCGTCACACAGCGTCACAGGGTCACATCGTCACACATCGTCACAAGGGTCACATCGTCACACAGCGTCACAAGGGTCACACAGCGTCACACAGCGTCACAAGGGTCACATCGTCACACATCGTCACACAACGTCACAAGGGTCACACAGCGTCACAAGGGTCACATCGTCACACAGCGTCACAAGGGTCACATCGTCACACATCGTCACACAGCGTCACAAGGGTCACATCGTCACACAGCGTCACAGGGTCACATCGTCACACAGCGTCACAGGGTCACATCGTCACACATCGTCACAAGGGTCACATCGTCACACATCGTCACAAGGGTCACAACGTCACACAGCGTCACACAGCGTCACAAGGGTCACATCGTCACACAGCGTCACAAGGGTCACATCGTCACACATCGTCACACATCGTCACACAACGTCACACAGCGTCACACATCGTCACAAGGGTCACATCGTCACACAGCGTCACAAGGGTCACAACGTCACACAGCGTCACAAGGGTCACATCGTCACACATCGTCACAGGGTCACATCGTCACACAGCGTCACAGGGTCACATCGTCACACATCGTCACAAGGGTCACATCGTCACACATCGTCACAAGGGTCACAACGTCACAGCGTCACACAGCGTCACACATCGTCACACATCGTCACACAGCGTCACAAGGGTCACATCGTCACACAGCGTCACAAGGGTCACATCGTCACACATCGTCACACAGCGTCACAAGGGTCACATCGTCACACAGCGTCACAAGGGTCACATCGTCACACAGCGTCACAAGGGTCACATCGTCACACAGCGTCACAAGGGTCACATCGTCACACATCGTCACACAACGTCACACAGCGTCACAAGGGTCACATCGTCACACAGCGTCACAAGGGTCACATCGTCACACAGCGTCACAAGGGTCACATCGTCACACAGCGTCACAAGGGTCACATCGTCACACAGCGTCACACATCGTCACAAGGGTCACATCGTCACACAGCGTCACAAGGGTCACATCGTCACACAGCGTCACAAGGGTCACATCGTCACACAGCGTCACAAGGGTCACATCGTCACACAGCGTCACAAGGGTCACATCGTCACACATCGTCACACGTCACACAGCGTCACAAGGGTCACATCGTCACACAGCGTCACAAGGGTCACATCGTCACACAGCGTCACAAGGGTCACATCGTCACACAGCGTCACAAGGGTCACATCGTCACACATCGTCACACAACGTCACGCAGCGTCACAAGGGTCACATCGTCACACAGCGTCACAAGGGTCACATCGTCACACAGCGTCACAAGGGTCACATCGTCACACAGCGTCACAAGGGTCACATCGTCACACATCGTCACACATCGTCACACAACGTCACAAGGGTCACATCGTCACACAGCGTCACAAGGGTCACATCGTCACACATCGTCACACATCGTCACACATCGTCACACAACGTCACAAGGGTCACATCGTCACACAGCGTCACAAGGGTCACATCGTCACACAGCGTCACAAGGGTCACATCGTCACACATCGTCACAAGGGTCACATCGTCACACATCGTCACAAGGGTCACATCGTCACACAGCGTTACACATCGTCACACAACGTCACAAGGGTCACACAGCGTCACAAGGGTCACATCGTCACACATCGTCACACAGCGTCACAAGGGTCACACATCGTCACACAGCGTCACACAGCGTCACAAGGGTCACATCGTCACACAGCGTCACACAGCGTCACAAGGGTCACATCGTCACACAGCGTCACACAGCGTCACAAGGGTCACACATCGTCACACGTCACAAGGGCTGCAGATCACACAAGGTCAAGTCGCCCATGAGATCAGGTCACACAGGGTCAGGAACAGAAGATCAGGTCACACAGGGTCAGGTACAGAAGATCAGGTCACACAGGGTCAGGTACAGCAGATCAGGTCACACAGGGTCAGGTCACACAGGGTCAGGTCACACAGGGTCAGATACAGAAGATCCGGTCACACAGGGTCAGGTACAGCAGATCAGATCACACAGGGTCAGGTACAGAAGATCAGGTCACACAGGGTCAGGTACAGCAGATCAGGTCACACAGGATCAGGAACAGAAGATCAGGTCACACAGGGTCAGGTACAGCAGATCAGGTCACACAGGGTCAGGAACAGCAGATCAGGTCACACAGGGTCAGGTACAGAAGATCAGGTCACACAGGGTCAGGTACAGCAGATCAGATCACACAGGGTCAGGTACAGCAGATCAGATCACACAGGGTCAGGTACAGAAGATCAGGTCACACAGGGTCAGGTACAGAAGATCAGGTCACACAGGGTCAGGTACAGCAGATCAGGTCACACAGGGTCAGGAACAGCAGATCAGGTCACACAGGGTCAGGTACAGAAGATCAGGTCACACAGGGTCAGGTACAGCAGATCAGGTCACACAGGGTCAGGTCACACAGGGTCAGATACAGAAGATCAGGTCACACAGGGTCAGGTACAGCAGATCAGATCACACAGGGTCAGGTACAGAAGATCAGGTCACACAGGGTCAGGTACAGCAGATCAGGTCACACAGGGTCAGGAACAGAAGATCAGGTCACACAGGGTCAGGTACAGCAGATCAGGTCACACAGGGTCAGGTACAGCAGATCAGGTCACACGTCAGGTCACACAGGGTCAGGTACAGAGATCAGGTCACACAGGGTCAGGTACAGAAGATCAGGACACACAGGGTCAGGTACAGCAGATCAGGTCACAAGTCAGGTCACACAGGGTCAGGTACAGAGATCAGGTCACACAGGGTCAGGTACAGCAGATCAGGTCACACAGGGTCAGGTACAGAAGATCAGGTCACACAGGGTCAGGTACAGAAGATCAGGTCACACAGGGTCAGGTACAGAAGATCAGGCCACACAGGGCCAGGTACAGAAGATCAGGTCACACGTCAGGTCACACAGGGTCAGGTCACAAAGGGTCAGGTACATAAGATCAGGTCACACAGGGTCAGGTACAGAAGATCAGGCCACACAGGGTCAGGTACAGCAGATCAGGTCACACGTCAGGTCACACAGGGTCAGGTACAGAGATCAGGTCACACAGGGTCAGGTACAGCAGATCAGGTCACACAGGGTCAGGTACAGAAGATCAGGTCACACAGGGTCAGGTACAGAAGATCAGGTCACACAGGGTCAGGTACAGAAGATCAGGCCACACAGGGCCAGGTACAGAAGATCAGGTCACACGTCAGGTCACACAGGGTCAGGTCACAAAGGGTCAGGTACAGAAGATCAGGTCACACAGGGTCAGGTACAGAAGATCAGGCCACACAGGGCCAGGTACAGAAGATCAGGTCACACGTCAGGTCACACAGGGTCAGGTCACACAGGGCCAAGCAAACCCACGAAAACAACACAGATGATAAATATGTCCATCGGTGGTATTGTGGCTTTACCACTACGCGACTGTCGCCATTTTTAATCGGGGTCTCCCACGCCAACCCAATCCGGGTAACCGAAAGATATCGCCAGTAGCTAGATCGTCACAAGGGTCACATCGTCACACAGCGTCACAAGGGTCACATCGTCACACAGCGTCACAAGGGTCACATCGTCACACAGCGTCACAAGGGTCACATCGTCACACAGCGTCACACAGCGTCACAAGGGTCACATCGTCACACAGCGTCACAAGGGTCACATCGTCACACATCGTCACAAGGGTCACATCGTCACACAGCGTCACAAGGGTCACATCGTCACACATCGTCACAAGGGTCACATCGTCACACAGCGTCACAAGGGTCACATCGTCACACAGCGTCACAAGGGTCACATCGTCACACAGCGTCACAAGGGTCACATCGTCACACATCGTCACACATCGTCACACAACGTCACACAGCGTCACACATCGTCACAAGGGTCACATCGTCACACAGCGTCACAAGGGTCACAACGTCACACAGCGTCACAAGGGTCACATCGTCACACATCGTCACACATCGTCACACAGCGTCACAAGGGTCACAACGTCACACAGCGTCACAAGGGTCACATCGTCACACATCGTCACAAGGGTCACATCGTCACACAGCGTCACAAGGGTCACATCGTCACACAGCGTCACAAGGGTCACATCGTCACACAGCGTCACAAGGGTCACATCGTCACACAGCGTCACAAGGGTCACATCGTCACACAGCGTCACAAGGGTCACATCGTCACACATCGTCACACATCGTCACACAACGTCACACAGCGTCACACATCGTCACAAGGGTCACATCGTCACACAGCGTCACAAGGGTCACAACGTCACACAGCGTCACAAGGGTCACATCGTCACACATCGTCACACAGCGTCACAAGGGTCACAACGTCACACATCGTCACACAGCGTCACAAGGGTCACAACGTCACACATCGTCACACAGCGTCACAGGGTCACATCGTCACACAGCGTCACAGGGTCACAACGTCACACATCGTCACAAGGGTCACATCGTCACACAGGGTCACATCGTCACACAGGGTCACATCGTCACACATCGTCACACAGCGTCACAGGGTCACATCGTCACACAGCGTCACAAGGGTCACATCGTCACACAGCGTCACAAGGGTCACAAGGGTCACATCGTCACACATCGTCACAAGGGTCACATCGTCACACATCGTCACAAGGGTCACATCGTCACACAGCGTCACAGCGTCACACAACGTCACACAGCGTCACAAGGGTCACATCGTCACACAGCGTCACAAGGGTCACATCGTCACACAGCGTCACAAGGGTCACATCGTCACACATCGTCACACAACGTCACACAGCGTCACAAGGGTCACATCGTCACACAGCGTCACAAGGGTCACATCGTCACACAACGTCACAAGGGTCACACATCGTCACACAGCGTCACAAGGGTCACATCGTCACACAGCGTCACACAGGGTCACAAGGGTCACATCGTCACACATCGTCACACAGGGTCACAAGGGTCACACATCGTCACACAGCGTCACAAGGGTCACATCGTCACACATCGTCACAAGGGTCACATCGTCACACATCGTCACAAGGGTCACATCGTCACACATCGTCACAAGGGTCACATCGTCACACATCGTCACAAGGGTCACATCGTCACACATCGTCACAAGGGTCACATCGTCACACATCGTCACAAGGGTCACATCGTCACACATCGTCACAAGGGTCACATCGTCACACATCGTCACACAGCGTCACAAGGGTCACACATCGTCACACATCGTCACAAGGGTCACACATCGTCACACAGCGTCACAAGGGTCACATCGTCACACAACGTCACAAGGGTCACACATCGTCACACAGCGTCACAAGGGTCACATCGTCACACAGCGTCACAAGGGTCACATCGTCACACAACGTCACACAACGTCACAAGGGTCACATCGTCACACATCGTCACAAGGGTCACATCGTCACACATCGTCACAAGGGTCACATCGTCACACATCGTCACACAGCGTCACAAGGGTCACACATCGTCACACATCGTCACAAGGGTCACATCGTCACACATCGTCACACAGCGTCACAAGGGTCACACATCGTCACACAGCGTCACAAGGGTCACATCGTCACACAGCGTCACAAGGGTCACATCGTCACACAACGTCACACAGCGTCACAAGGGTCACACATCGTCACACAGCGTCACAAGGGTCACACATCGTCACACATCGTCACACATCGTCACACATCGTCACACATCGTCACAAGGGTCACAACGTCACACAGCGTCACAAGGGTCACATCGTCACACATCGTCACACAGCGTCACAAGGGTCACATCGTCACACAGCGTCACAAGGGTCACATCGTCACAGCGTCACAAGGGTCACATCGTCACACATCGTCACACAACGTCACAAGGGTCACACAGTGTCACACATCGTCACAAGGGTCACATCGTCACACATCGTCACACAACGTCACACAGCGTCACAAGGGTCACATCGTCACACAGCGTCACAAGGGTCACATCGTCACACATCGTCACACATCGTCACAAGGGTCACAACGTCACACAGCGTCACAAGGGTCACATCGTCACACATCGTCACAAGGGTCACATCGTCACACATCGTCACACAACGTCACAAGGGTCACACAGCGTCACAAGGGTCACATCGTCACACATCGTCACACATCGTCACAAGGGTCACAACGTCACACAGCGTCACAAGGGTCACATCGTCACACATCGTCACACAGCGTCACAAGGGTCACACATCGTCACACATCGTCACAAGGGTCACATCGTCACACATCGTCACACAGCGTCACAAGGGTCACACATCGTCACACAACGTCACACATCGTCACAAGGGTCACATCGTCACACAGCGTCACAAGGGTCACATCGTCACACATCGTCACACAGCGTCACAAGGGTCACATCGTCACACAGCGTCACACATCGTCACACATCGTCACACATCGTCACAAGGGTCACAACGTCACACAGCGTCACAAGGGTCACATCGTCACACATCGTCACACAGCGTCACAAGGGTCACATCGTCACACATCGTCACACATCGTCACAAGGGTCACAACGTCACACAGCGTCACAAGGGTCACACATCGTCACACATCGTCACAAGGGTCACATCGTCACACAGCGTCACAGGGTCACATCGTCACACAGCGTCACACAGGGTCACAAGGGTCACACAGCGTCACAAGGGTCACACATCGTCACACAGCGTCACAAGGGTCACAACGTAACACAGCGTCACACATCGTCACAAGGGTCACACAGCGTCACAAGGGTCACATCGTCACACATCGTCACACAGCGTCACAAGGGTCACATCGTCACACATCGTCACAAGGGTCACATCGTCACACATCGTCACACATCGTCACACATCGTCACAAGGGTCACATCGTCACACAGCGTCACACAGCGTCACAAGGGTCACATCGTCACACAGCGTCACAAGGGTCACATCGTCACACAGCGTCACAAGGGTCACATCGTCACACATCGTCACACATCGTCACACAACGTCACAAGGGTCACATCGTCACACATCGTCACACAGCGTCACAAGGGTCACATCGTCACACAGCGTCACACATCGTCACACATCGTCACACAGCGTCACAAGGGTCACATCGTCACACAGCGTCACACATCGTCACACATCGTCACACAGCGTCACAAGGGTCACATCGTCACACAGCGTCACAAGGGTCACATCGTCACACATCGTCACACAACGTCACAAGGGTCACACAGTGTCACACATCGTCACAAGGGTCACATCGTCACACATCGTCACACAGCGTCACACATCGTCACACAACGTCACAAGGGTCACATCGTCACACAGCGTCACACAGCGTCACAAGGGTCACATCGTCACACAGCGTCACAAGGGTCACATCGTCACACAGCGTCACAAGGGTCACATCGTCACACATCGTCACACATCGTCACACATCGTCACACATCGTCACAAGGGTCACATCGTCACACATCGTCACAAGGGTCACATCGTCACACAGCGTCACACATCGTCACACAACGTCACAAGGGTCACACAGCGTCACAAGGGTCACATCGTCACACATCGTCACACAGCGTCACAAGGGTCACACATCGTCACACAGCGTCACACAGCGTCACAAGGGTCACATCGTCACACAGCGTCACACATCGTCACACAGCGTCACAAGGGTCACAGCGTCACAAGGGTCACATCGTCACACAGCGTCACACAGCGTCACAAGGGTCACATCGTCACACAGCGTCACAAGGGTCACATCGTCACACAGCGTCACAAGGGTCACATCGTCACACATCGTCACACATCGTCACACATCGTCACACATCGTCACAAGGGTCACATCGTCACACATCGTCACAAGGGTCACATCGTCACACAGCGTCACACATCGTCACACAACGTCACAAGGGTCACACAGCGTCACAAGGGTCACATCGTCACACATCGTCACACATCGTCACACATCGTCACAAGGGTCACATCGTCACACAGCGTCACAAGGGTCACATCGTCACACAACGTCACACAGCGTCACAAGGGTCACACATCGTCACACAACGTCACAAGGGCTGCAGATCACACAAGGTCAAGTCGCCCATGAGATCAGGTCACACAGGGTCAGGAACAGAAGATCAGGTCACACAGGGTCAGGTACAGAAGATCAGGTCACACAGGGTCAGGTACAGCAGATCAGGTCACACAGGGTCAGGTCACACAGGGTCAGGTCACACAGGGTCAGATACAGAAGATCCGGTCACACAGGGTCAGGTACAGCAGATCAGATCACACAGGGTCAGGTACAGAAGATCAGGTCACACAGGGTCAGGTACAGCAGATCAGGTCACACAGGATCAGGAACAGAAGATCAGGTCACACAGGGTCAGGTACAGCAGATCAGGTCACACAGGGTCAGGAACAGCAGATCAGGTCACACAGGGTCAGGTACAGAAGATCAGGTCACACAGGGTCAGGTACAGCAGATCAGATCACACAGGGTCAGGTACAGCAGATCAGATCACACAGGGTCAGGTACAGAAGATCAGGTCACACAGGGTCAGGTACAGAAGATCAGGTCACACAGGGTCAGGTACAGCAGATCAGGTCACACAGGGTCAGGAACAGCAGATCAGGTCACACAGGGTCAGGTACAGAAGATCAGGTCACACAGGGTCAGGTACAGCAGATCAGGTCACACAGGGTCAGGTCACACAGGGTCAGATACAGAAGATCAGGTCACACAGGGTCAGGTACAGCAGATCAGATCACACAGGGTCAGGTACAGAAGATCAGGTCACACAGGGTCAGGTACAGCAGATCAGGTCACACAGGGTCAGGAACAGAAGATCAGGTCACACAGGGTCAGGTACAGCAGATCAGGTCACACAGGGTTAGGTACAGCAGATCAGGTCACACGTCAGGTCACACAGGGTCAGGTACAGAGATCAGGTCACACAGGGTCAGGTACAGAAGATCAGGACACACAGGGTCAGGTACAGCAGATCAGGTCACACGTCAGGTCACACAGGGTCAGGTACAGAGATCAGGTCACACAGGGTCAGGTACAGCAGATCAGGTCACACAGGGTCAGGTACAGAAGATCAGGTCACACAGGGTCAGCTACAGAAGATCAGGTCACACAGGGTCAGGTACAGAAGATCAGGCCACACAGGGCCAGGTACAGAAGATCAGGTCACACGTCAGGTCACACAGGGTCAGGTCACAAAGGGTCAGGTACATAAGATCAGGTCACACAGGGTCAGGTACAGAAGATCAGGCCACACAGGGTCAGGTACAGCAGATCAGGTCACACGTCAGGTCACACAGGGTCAGGTACAGAGATCAGGTCACACAGGGTCAGGTACAGCAGATCAGGTCACACAGGGTCAGGTACAGAAGATCAGGTCACACAGGGTCAGGTACAGAAGATCAGGTCACACAGGGTCAGGTACAGAAGATCAGGCCACACAGGGCCAGGTACAGAAGATCAGGTCACACGTCAGGTCACACAGGGTCAGGTCACAAAGGGTCAGGTACAGAAGATCAGGTCACACAGGGTCAGGTACAGAAGATCAGGCCACACAGGGCCAGGTACAGAAGATCAGGTCACACGTCAGGTCACACAGGGTCAGGTCACACAGGGCCAAGCAAACCCACGAAAACAACACAGATGATAAATATGTCCATCGGTGGTATTGTGGCTTTACCACTACGCGACTGTCGCCATTTTTAATCGGGGTCTCCCACGCCAACCCAATCCGGGTAACCGAAAGATATCGCCAGTAGCTAGACTCGAAC
>JAXIVJ010007881.1:7500-58309 GCA_036785665.1 Chirona hameri
GGTGGCAGCGCATTCCACGTGCGGACTGCTCGGTGCGAGAAACCCTTCTGGGTCTGATTCAGTCTACATTTTGCGAGATGAAGGTCTCCGGCGTCGGCAGCCCTAGTGCTCCTGGCCGATACGTCAGACCGCTTGGTAAACATGTTACGCAGCGCCCTATGCCACTGTTGACTAATCAGGGCTTTGTGCACGTTGGTACAGTCGTGTCGGGCGACCAGTACCTCTACTCTCTCCCACCCGAGAGACGCGAGAGCTGGCGAAATATGGTCACTACGTCGCACGCCGGTGACGAGCCGAGCGGCAAAGTTCAGGCACCTCTGAACGCGATGCAGACGGCACTGGGCAGCCCCTCCCCAGGCGGACAGGCAGTAAAGGATATGAGGAAAAACGTGTGTTTGGACGAGGAGTTTAAGGACGTCAGGAGTGAGGTGATGGCAGATTTTATACAGAGATGCGGTGATGGCATTGCACCTCCGCACCACCACGGATACATGAGGATCCCAGTTGAGGTGCTGGTCGAGGAAGACTCCCAACACTTTGATGGTAGGGGATGGGATGACGGTCGAGCCAGAGACGTTTATGCTGAAATTGTTCGCCATTTTGAGGGAGGATTTTGTACCAATAAGAGCAAAGTCAGTCTTGTCCGGATTCATTTCTAGGCTGTTAGCTTCGAACCAGTTTTGAAGGCATCGGATGGACTCCTCGACCCACATCTTGAGGTCGGATAGGCCACCCTCTTGATTAGGATCTGCTGTAGTTATACACTACCTAATGGCTAATCATGTAATAGTTTTAGGTCCGGTTGTCCTGTGACATGCATTATTTTGATTTGTGTTTCTTTGTTTCCTGTGTAAATAGTGTGAAGTGCAAATATCCTGATGCAAGCAGTGTGATGGTGCATTGAGGACAGTGAGTCATAAGTGGCACTTGACAAGTATCATATGCCCTATGGGGCTGTATATGTGCCTTTGAAGCAGGGCCGGCAGTTGGCACTGCATCAGAAATGGTGTCATGTTCCTGTGCTGATAACAAACACACACGTGTGCTATGCTTACCACCAAGTTTCAGCCTGCCTCCTCCACTCCCAATTTGGCAATGCCAGCAATAACTTTGAAACTTTTTATCTAGACTAAATTGGAAACCACACCGGTTGGTGCCTATCTAAGCTGAATGCAAGCACCTAGTCAATATTATTTATGTTATGACTTCCATTCCATTTCCTTGATATCCAGGACCAGGCATCATGTTTTCACACGATTTGATGTGTCAAACAGGTAAACAGTTGCTCCACTGTATCTTCCATCTCACTGCAAGGTCAACACGAGCACATTTATGGAAGCATTAGCATAGTATTGGGTAATTCACTCCCTTGATTCGCAGGTGACATCCACTTGTTAACACGATGTGGAGAAACGCAAGTGGCTCCCAAAAACGGAGACGAAAAAAAGAAAAAGAGCTGGCCGCTCAGGCTGCGAAATGCCAGAAACTGCACCATTTTGCATGTGGCAGACGTTCTGCTGATGGTTAGTTCATGCATAAATGTCAACCTCATTGTCTATTTTGCTTTGATTGGTAATACTCAAAGTTGCACGTTCTTGCGGGCATTTTGCAGAGGCTTTACTGATATTACATTTTGCATGGACAAAAGTCTATGAACCATTAGTTCATATCACAAAGACATACCAGTGAACAGAAACAGTTCGTAGGTCATCCATTAAAGCCACTTCACTTTTCCATTCTCGGCATTCTCATGATGTGAATGCATCCAATCCGTTCATCTCACTGATTTCAAACTGTCCTTGACAGATCCTCTCCCGTCCTGCCCCGGACCGGCTGCCGCCGCTCCTGAGCCGACCGTGACCAGCGGCCGCCTAGCGTCGAGCGCTGCTCCGCCCAACAGTGGCGACGAGGACACCGTGGACGGTCAGTTCATATAGAGGGCACAGAACATCGGTGGTTGCTTGTTGGCTGTCGTCACAAGCGCTCTCTATCCTCATGGTGTGAATACATCCAATCCGTTCATCTCACTGATTTCAAACTGTCCTTGACAGATCCTCTCCCGTCCTGCCCCGGACCGGCTGCCGCCGCTCCTGAGCCGACCGTGACCAGCGGCCGCCTAGCGTCGAGCGCTGCTCCGCCCAACAGTGGCGACGAGGACACCGTGGACGGTCAGTTCATATAGAGGGCACAGAACATCGGTGGTTGCTTGTCGGCTGTCGTCACAAGCGCTCTCTATCCTCATGGTGTGAATGCATCCAATACGTTCATCTCACTGATTTCAAACTGTCCTTGACAGATCCTCTCCCGTCCTGCCCCGGACCGGCTGCCGCCGCTCCTGAGCCGACCGTGACCAGCGGCCGCCTAGCGTCGAGCGCTGCTCCGCCCAACAGTGGCGACGAGGACACCGTGGACGGTCAGTTCATATAGAGGGCACAGAACATCGGTGGTTGCTTGTCGGCTGTCGTCACAAGCGCTCTCTATCCTCATGGTGTGAGTGCATCAAATCCTTCAATCATTCAATTTTGCATTCAATCATTAACGAGTTAACGGGCGAACGGGTTAACCACAGTGGCGGCTCGTGGTCCTCAAAGTACCTGAGGCCCAAGTCCAGAAGTTGCAACGGAGGAGCAGCTGCGACTTGCGAGTTTAGTTAACAAACTTAACAAATCACAGGCGTAAGAACGGGGGCGGGGGCCATGCTCCCACTATTTGTTCAGAATTATTGATAAGATCTTTATTTTTGTCTAATAAGGAAAATTTGGGTCAGTAAAATGTAGATCAAGACGAGAGGAGCTCAAATACCTACGCAAATACATTTTGCATAGGGGGTTGGGGTTCACTCAAGACGAGATCGAAGTTTCACCCCCACACTTTTCATGACGTTCCTAAGATTCTGAAACAAATATGAAATAAGCCGTTCAAGTTACTTAGGTTTTCTCTCAAATCATGTCAGAACGTAAGCCAATTTACGGCCGATTTCAGGCGTTTGGGAGTGTCCTTTTGGTCTCCATTGAATCCGGCGGTGCCAAAATCTTAACTCTTTAGTTCGGAAATTATATCAAAGACTTTGCTTTCAATCATAGCTCTACTATATACAGATTACAGCCACAGTTCTCTACGCAAAGAAAACCGGCAGCTTTTAACAAAAAGTTGCACCTGGCGCCATCTAGTGCCTGGGCTGACACCTCGCGGCAGCATTGGAATCTGAGCCTTCGAGCAGATCGTATTACGCATGCGCATTTGCGCCAGCCTCTGGAGGCCGGACTGGCGGCGGCCTCAGCCGGGCCTGGGACCATGCAGCCGGGGGGCCGGGTGGCTCAGTTGGTAGAGCGTTGGACTCGGAATCCAGTTCCGGGTTCGAGTCTGGCTACTGGCGCAAGTCATTCGGTTCCCCGCCCCGAAGGGGGGTGGTTCCCCTCCCCACCCGCGGCGGCATATGGCTATAGGCCAGACTACGGGGTGGGCGGGAACCCGTCCCCTCCCCTCCCCCCCCCAAAAAAAAACGAAGAAAAAAAACATGAAGCCGCGCGCTGCGATATTTGCTGGAGCATCACATACCCGTAACGAATTATAACGCCAAAATTAAGTTATATCTCATGTAATATTGAAGAATGTCCTGTATCCTTATGGTGATGAATATTCACTTATCTAAAGAACACCGCAGTTCGATGGAAACATCGTCACACGGTTGCAGGGGATTCAAAAGTTGCCGCTTTACTCGGCCGGCAACGGTCTGCCCGCCGCCGACGCTAGCAGACTGCGGTACGATAATAAAACATAATATGGATAACAGATGATAGTTTTCAAACAAAAATGTGGCGCCTAGGAGCCGAATAATCGCTTTGAGGCTTAAAACATCCGGGCCTCAGATGGCTACCATTGGTCGGCACAGCGCGGCAGCGTCGGTTGAGCGGCGTTCGCCCGCTGGTGCCTCAGTAGCTGGGCTGAACGGGCGGAGGCGGTGAGGCGGCAGGCCGGCCGGGCCTCAGTCGGCTCGTAGTGGTTTGCTGTAGTATGGCAAACGTACTGGCGGGTGATGGAAGAGCCGGAGAATTTCGGTGATATGCCATAATAAAATGTACTGCGATGTGCAGAATGGAAATCACTCGCACATCTTTTTTCTATGGCAACCAATGAATATTTCAAAGCACATTCTTCCTAAATAATAGGTGAGGCCCGGCCTCAGTTGCCTCATATGACGAGCCGCCACTGGTTAACCATCCTATTAGTTACATCGAATGGCATGCATCAGTCTAACGAGGCATTCATAAAAGATGTGATCATTGCGAGTGATATGAACAGATACCACCAAGTATATGTCACTTGGATGACGCATTTAACATGCATACGTCGAAACGGCGCATGTATTAAAGTTATATATTCGTATGCACATTAATAATCTGCCCTATGAGCTGAAGTCTGAGTAGTTAGGAACTGGGATGAGTCCACTTACATAATACATTATAGAATTAGGTGATCATTTGTCTGTAGCGTAGATATGTCCGCTTATAAATGCCTTTTTCCTACACGTAGATTCTTCTCGGTATTACTATGATTTTGAATACAAAATACAAACTACGTCACCTTTATTGAGAGATGTAAAGCCTTTAAAGTCGGAACCGGAACCATGATTGCCGCTTGATATCAATGAAATGTATCCAACCCAATTCCAAAAATGTAATTCTGCGTTTCCAGAGCCCCGTCCTCGGCGCTCCCGTCCTGCTCAGGCCGGCTCGTACAAGCCTCACTGGCGGAAACGGTTCGCATGGCTCCAGTACGACAGAGTCCGCCGGATGGCTACCTGTGCTAACTGTGCAGAGGCTGAACAGCGTGGCCTGCTGGGTGGAATAACAAAGCGCGATGGAGCATTCATATGTCGTGGTTTTGATTCGTGGAGAAACGCCACATTGAAGTTCATCAGACATGAAGACACCAACTGCCACAGGGAGGCGGTGAAGAGGCTGGCACAGGCAGGATCTCCCAGCTCGACCGCGATGCTGCTGCTAACGGGCAAACAGAGGGAGCAACAACACAACCGGGTAGCCCTGCGCCACATCTTCCACGCCATCATCCTTCTCTCAGCGCAAGGTCTTCCCCTTCGACGTCGGGATCAAGACACGGGCAACTTGCGCCAGCTTTTGCGCACTATGGCTCTGGAGAGTCCTCAGTTGGCCAAGTGGCTGGAGCGACAACAAAATCGACAGCAGATGTTCCTATCATCAGAGATACAGCGTCAGATTCAGAGACAGCTGGCCCACACCCTCCTGCGACAGCTCAGCGCCGAGGTTGCCCGAGCGGAAGTCTTCGCCATCATCGTGGACGAGACCACGGACGCTTCCCAGAAGGAGCAAGTTTCAATCTGTGTCCGGTACATCACCGAGAACCTCACGGCGGAGGAGTTGTTCCTCGGTCTCTACAGTACCGAATCCACAACCGGACAGGCGCTGGCCAGTCTCATCCAAGACGCTCTGCAGCGTCTTCAGCTGCCCATCAGCGGCCTGCGGGGGCAGTGCTATGATGGTGCAAGCAACATGGCTGGCGAATTCCAGGGTATGTCAATGGCATGAGGTGGCTTTCAAATCAAACGACGTGTTACTAAAAAGTAAAATTTGCAATGACTTTTATAAATGCATCTAGTTTGTTTCAAAACTTTACTTTTCAAATTTGTAGATCACTTCGGAAGGTATTGGGAATCTATTCGTAGTGCGAATTCCAAAATAATCATAAGATTTAGCTTGCATGTGCATTACAAACTGCTTTAAAAACATTAAGTTAATGTTACTTAAATCTACTTCAAAGTCGGTGAATGTGGTTTACATTTTGTCCGATTTCATTCGTTAGGGGGGGGGGGGGGCGGCGATGACCCCGATGGCCGCCCATGGATTCGCACCTTACCCATTTCATCTGGATCAGTAGCATTAGCTATGGAAGCAGTTTGTACAAATATGGTACAACAGTTCGCGTCTCGCGTCTTTCACAGGGGTGCAGGCGCGCATCAAGGAGCTGGAGCCCCGTGCCATTTACGTGCACTGTACTGCGCACCGCCTCAATCTGGTCGTGAAGGACTGCCTTGATGGTATCCCTGAGCTGCGGGACGCTATTCATGCGGCATCCAATCTCATCACATTCTATCGAGACTCTCCAAAGCGACTGGTAAACTTAGCGAGCATGGGGTCCTCGACCGCTCTCCGGCCACTGTGCCCTACTCGCTGGACGTGTAGCGAGGGGGCCTTGGAGTCCATCATGTCGAACTACAACCCGCTGCGGGACAGCCTGCTGGTACTCGCCGCAGACAGGACCGCTCGACCTGAGGCAAAGTCCAAGGCTAACGGCTTCGCCAGCCGCATGAGCGACTTCTCTTTCTTCTACGGCGTCAACCTCGCCCTACATCTGCTGAGGATGACGACTCCGGTCATGCGGGCCGTTCAGGGATCGCGGCAGACCGTCGCAGCGAACCTGGCCCTGCTCAAAGGGCTCTCGGAAGCCATTGCCGGGCAGCGTCAACGGCACGGCGAGTTCTGGGAGAAGACGGTGGCCGAGGCTGCCAGGCTGGAGCTGGAGGAGCCCAGATTGAGGCGGCAGGTGCGCCCGCCACGCAGGCTGGACAGCGGAAGCGAGCCAACACACCCAAAGACACCGCAAGACCACTTCAAGCGGCTGTACCTGGAGGCTGTCGATCGGTTGGACCGGGCCATCTGCTGTAGGTACAGTGAGGGCTCCAGATCAGATGACCACATCCTGGCAGCCGGTGAGCGGGCCCTGCTCACAGGCGACCAACAAGCCATCTGCGCAACAGCCGAGTTTTATGGACTCAACGCATCGCGACTGCAGCTCCACACAACGATGCTCCACGACATCTGTCAGGCGCGGGGTACGCGCCTGTGTTCGGTGCAGGACGTGGTGGATCTGCTGATTGAGGGCAAAGGAGAGAGGCGCACCCTGCTAGAGGAGTGCACCGTTCTGGTGAAGCTCCTTCTGACGGCGCCAGCCACGTCCTGCACAGCGGAGCGGAGCTTCAGCATGCTGCGGAGGCTGAAGTCGTGGCTCCGCACCACCCTCTCCCAGGAGCGGCTAAACCACGGGGCAGTCCTCGCAACGTATGCGCAGCAAGCGATGCGTCTGGACCGCGAGAAGCTCATAGGCGATTTTATCAAAGAGTCTCCCTCTCGTGCACATGTGTTTGGCGCCTATTAAATGGATAGGGGTGTCGGGGGGGGGGGGGGTGCGGGTTAGTATCAAGTTGCATGTCAAAAACCTCCTATTCCTTACACATTACCGCCAGGACATAGCCTCAAGGCATGAATGCGTTAACATGAACCTCAATGTGTCCCTATGTCTTACACCAGCAATCTGAAAAGCGGCCACGTTAATATCTGTCCTCAATTAGAGTCATACTCGCCTAAATGAACGTGCGAACATTGTGATGACGTTTTGCGAACGTTATGATGTAACATTGTGGCAACGGCAGTGTTAGCTGGGTGCCAAGGCAGCAGAGCACCTGTGTGTAGAGCTCGCAGTCACACCTTGGCCGTTTGATTGGTGCTGAAATGATAATTTTCGTGACGAGCAGGAGTGTCTTCGGTTGAAATTGTGATGTAGTTTGTACTTTTACCTAAAATTAGGTTAATACTGGGTAGGAGAATGATATGTGTTAGAAACAAACCTGTACATAAACACACATCTACGCTTGCACACGATTGATAAACTCTGTGAGAATCAGTTCTGTTGCAAGTGTATTGAGTATCATTGCCCTCTTGGTTTATGTTCCCTGGTTGCTATTCCCCTCATCCCTCAGGATGGTGTTTGCTGCTCGTTTCTCTCGCGTGAATATAATCAATCTCTCGCGTGTACATTCTTTACTTCCTCGCGCTCTGGGTCGGAAAATAAATGCAGTCGAATCGGAGAGTTCGGAAAAAGGCACACTTATAGTGCGTTTATCGTTAAGAAGTTCTTCAAAGTCGTAAATCATTAAAGCAAGCATTCTTCACATTAGTATTCCTCGTGTAGATTTATTCCAGTACCTAACTATTCAGACTACAATCATTTGGGCGCATTTCTAATGGCCATACTAGTTAATGAAATTGGAATTATTTGCATTACTGTTGAATTGTTGGACGTCAATTCAGGCCTTACCGTTTGATGTGTGATTTTGATATTAAATGATCTATTCAGATAGCTACTACAGTGCGCGCTGCAAAAATTATGGTATCTAAAATACTTTACGTAAAATATTGTTATGGGACAATAAAATACAGCGGTGCCATACAACTAAGTGTACCTACGCACATCAACCTACACATGCGCTGCTAATGAAAGTGAAAATAAAATTAAACGGCGCCCTTAACCACTCACCTGGCGTGAGTGGCAACACATACGTTTCTTAACGTCGGCTTGCAGGCATATCAGGGGAGAGGAACTGGGGGAGGCCCCCTATGACAACTTGTCAGGAGGCCCCCCCTGACAACTTGCCAGGAGGCCCCCCCCCCCCCTACGATTTGCATCCCCAATGTCATTTCCAAAGTTACACCCCTGTTTCTGGGAGTCCACAAAATAACGTTGCGTCGCAATCTTGTTACAACGTTGTGAGTCCATCCATAATTGCTTGCACAAAGACGAACGTGGTCGCTTGCATGTCTTCAGTCGATGTCAAAGAAGTTATTTCGCGACCTTTGCACACGATTTGGGGATGTGTCAATAAAGTTGTTGGGATAATGTTGTGGCAACGTATTGATACAACGTTGACAAAACGTTAAAGAGTGACGTTCAGACAACTTTGGTGCTTCACACCATTCACAACGTTGTCACAACGTAACTTTCTAACTTACCAAATTACAACCTTCTAACTTTGTCACAACGTTATCTGTTAGCTTTGTTAGCTGGTTGTCAGAACGTTGTCACAACGTAACTTTCTAACTTACCAAATTACAACATTATAACAACGTTTGTCACAACTTTATCAGTTAGCTGGGAGTGCCACATTTTCGATTACATATATGCGTAAAAGCATCTTATGACATTATAAGTAAATATACCCATCTTTAATATTGACATGATTAAAAAAATGGACGATTATCAGAGTAATACGTTGTAATAGTTTATCTGCGATCAGACGGAACTCGATGGGGGTAAGTAAGGCAGACACACCGGCAGCTTACCAAAAATCCTGCAGATATTATGGATTAATTGTTGGAATTTGCCACAATATTGTTGGATCCGGTGTCGGTATCATGGCCCATGCACTAGTCAGTCGGCGTGAGAGCAATGTATGTGGTGAGTTGAACTTCATCCGTGTTCGTTAGGAGTACAAGTTGCCGTTTGTTATATTTTGCAGCAGGCTTGTTTATTCTTGACACATGCGAGGACGAGGCTATATCGAAATATCGAGCCGGCGAATCAATTTTTATTCGGTTAATCATTTGCATGAATACAATGTACATACGTGCTAAGGCTATGACACTATTTCATACTTAGTCTGGAGGGCAGCACATTCTAACGGCTACGTCAGCTTACTAAGACAAGTTCAGAATTCGACCCGTCATCACCCGCACGTCTCCCACAGATTCTAAAACGGTGACAGACCCATTTACGCCTCGGATCCGAGCTACACACAAGTTAGATCCACGCTCAAATGCGTCTGGTTCGTCACCGGGCGATGGGCCCTCGACAAACGGTACCACCTCCCTCTCAGACACAGCACGGAGACGACATACCGTGAATAGGGGCGACCTCCCGACTCCCGACGGACGGACGGACGGACGCGGTCCACAGTGGGATGTGTTCTATCTTCCTCCCTCCCTCTCAGCCACAGCACGGAGACGACATACCGTGAATAGGGGCGACCTCACGTCTCCCGACGGACGGACGGACGCGGTCCACAGTGGGGTGTGTTCTCTCTGCCTCCCTCACACTCAGACACAGGCACACAGACACAGACGCGGCGCCGTGGGCAGCGCGCGGCGCGGGGCAGTAACACCGGCTGCGGAGGGCAGAGATACCGATCGGCGGAGCTGCTGCTGCCGGGTAGAGCACCAGCAGCGGGGCCGGAGAGGTGGCATTGTGCCGCCCCTGGATCGGGACCGCTCACATCACTGCATCGACAAGCTGCGAGCAGTCCGATTCCTACCGATCCCAGCTGCAACACAAACTCGGTTTGCAGTGACGGCCCGAGGCCTGTAGTGAGGGGATCTCTGACAAAACCCCGTGTAATATGAGCCCACCTGTCGGCAGACCCCCAACGCATCGACCGGCACACAGCGACACTCCCTCCTCTCGGAAGGCCCGTACGGTACAATACTCACGTGCACAACTTCACAGCTCATGTTCGCGCCATCCACGCTACAACAGACAGACGCATGGCAGTCCAAATATAGAATATACGCGGCGACTAATGTATGGATTCGTGACAGGTTTTCACCCGGTCCACAATACACACGATACAAGATACTGACGAGTGACTGTAACCTTAAATCGGTGCAAATACGTCGTTCCTAACTGTAAAACGTTCCGTCAAAGGCGAGCAGAAAATAAGCATAGACTTGGACCGCACGCGGCTACCTAGCGTTAGCAGTTCATGTTGCAGCACACCACTCACGACACGTAAAACCAGACCGTCACCGGAACACGGTGGCGGCCGGAAGCGGCGCCACCGCTCCTCTGAAGCGTCTCTGTTTCCGAGCTCAGTCCCTTCTGACCGACGTCCCGGCCGACCGATTGCACAGTTCCACACCGCTCAGCTGTCCTCCGCGGTCCTCCTCCGACCCTCTCCCGACACATCCCCGCCCACTGCCGCCGGCGGCGGCGGCGGCCTCCGTACCGTCTCCGGCCGGGACGTTAGCACCACCGGCTGTTCAGTGTCCGGCCGCGGACGGGGCCCGGCCGTCAGCCAGACGTCCGCGGCTCACTCGGCCCTCTGCTGACTTTGTGTGGGTGCGTGGGGCGGGGTGCTGGGCCTCACACGCGGTCGTCTCCGCGGCCGTCCGGTCCGTCGGCTCCCTCCGGCGACACGGCCAGTACCTGCGGCTCGGCTGCCGGCTCGGCGGCCGGTCCGGGGGCCGGTCCGGGGGCCGGCTCGGCGGGGCTGGAGGCGGCCCGCTGTCGGCCGCCCTTCGGCGTCACCACCATCACCAGCGGCTCAATGGGCGGCGCCGGCCCGCCGGTCTGGTCGGTCACGGGCGGCTCCACCGGCCGGGCAGCGGCCGCAGCGCCGCCAGCCGAGTCGTCATCTGCCGCAAGCACACACACACATCGATATATTGGTGGTGCGGTAACAACACAAGTTGTATTAATCTATTCCGATAAGCACGGTAGGGTTGGTTTGCATGCTGCAGAGGGTAGCAGCTGACCGGGGCCTCACCTGTGTCCTCCTGAGTGAGGGGAGGGTAGCAGCTGACCGGGGCCTCACCTGTGTCCTCCTGAGTGAGGGGTCGGTAGCAGCTGACCGGGGCCTCACCTGTGTCCTCCTGAGTGAGGGGTCGGTAGCAGCTGACCGGGGCCTCACCTGTGTCCTCCTGAGTGAGGGGAGGGTAGCAGCTGACCGGGGCCTCACCTGTGTCCTCCTGAGTGAGGGGAGGGTAGCAGCTGACCGGGGCCTCACCTGTGTCCTCCTGAGTGAGGGGTCGGTAGCAGCTGACCGGGGCCTCACCTGTGTCCTCCTGAGTGAGGGGTCGGTAGCAGCTGACCGGGGCCTCACCTGTGTCCTCCTGAGTGAGGGGTCGGTAGCAGCTGACCGGGGCCTCACCTGTGTCCTCATGAGTGAGGGGTCGGTAGCAGCTGACCGGGGCCTCACCTGTGTCCTGAGTGAGGGGAGGGTAGCAGCTGACCGGGGCCTCACCTGTGTCCTCCTGAGTGAGGGGAGGGTAGCAGCTGACCGGGGCCTCACCTGTGTCCTCCTGAGTGAGGGGAGGGTAGCAGCTGACCGGGGCCTCACCTGTGTCCTCCTGAGTGAGGGGTCGGTAGCAGCTGACCGGGGCCTCACCTGTGTCCTCTTGAGTGAGGGGAGGGTAGCAGCTGACCGGGGCCTCACCTGTGTCCTCCTGAGTGAGGGGAGGGTAGCAGCTGACCGGGGCCTCACCTGTGTCCTCCTGAGTGAGGGGTCGGTAGCAGCTGACCGGGGAGTCACCTGTGTTATCCTGAGTGAGGGGTCGGTAGCAGCTGACCGGGGCCTCACCTGTGTCCTCCTGAGTGAGGGGTCGGTAGCAGCTGACCGGGGCCTCACCTGTGTCCTCCTGAGTGAGGGGTCGGTAGCAGCTGACCGGGGCCTCACCTGTGTCCTCCTGAGTGAGGGGTCGGTAGCAGCTGACCGGGGCCTCACCTGTGTCCTCCTGAGTGAGGGGTCGGTAGCAGCTGACCGGGGCCTCACCTGTGTCCTCCTGAGTGAGGGGTCGGTAGCAGCTGACCGGGGCCTCACCTGTGTCCTCCTGAGTGAGGGGAGGGTAGCAGCTGACCGGGGCCTCACCTGTGTCCTCCTGAGTGAGGGGAGGGTAGCAGCTGACCGGGGCCTCACCTGTGTCCTCCTGAGTGAGGGGAGGGTAGCAGCTGACCGGGGCCTCACCTGTGTCCTCCTGAGTGAGGGGAGGGTAGCAGCTGACCGGGGCCTCACCTGTGTCCTCCTGAGTGAGGAGAGGGTAGCAGCTGACCGGGGCCTCACCTGTGTCCTCCTGAGTGAGGGGAGGGTAGCAGCTGACCGGGGCCTCACCTGTGTCCTCCTGAGTGAGGGGTCGGTAGCAGCTGACCGGGGCCTCACCTGTGTCCTCCTGAGTGAGGGGTCGGTAGCAGCTGACCGGGGCCTCACCTGTGTCCTCCTGAGTGAGGGGAGGGTAGCAGCTGACCGGGGCCTCACCTGTGTCCTCCTGAGTGAGGGGTCGGTAGCAGCTGACCGGGGCCTCACCTGTGTCCTCCTGAGTGAGGGGTCGGTAGCAGCTGACCGGGGCCTCACCTGTGTCCTCCTGAGTGAGGGGTCGGTAGCAGCTGACCGGGGCCTCACCTGTGTCCTCCTGAGTGAGGGGTCGGTAGCAGCTGACCGGGGCCTCACCTGTGTCCTCCTGAGTGAGGGGTCGGTAGCAGCTGACCGGGGCCTCACCTGTGTCCTCCTGAGTGAGGGGAGGGTAGCAGCTGACCGGGGCCTCACCTGTGTCCTCCTGAGTGAGGGGAGGGTAGCAGCTGACCGGGGCCTCACCTGTGTCCTCCTGAGTGAGGGGTCGGTAGCAGCTGACTGGGGCCTCACCTGTGTCCTCCTGAGTGAGGGGTCGGTAGCAGCTGACCGGGGCCTCACCTGTGTCCTCCTGAGTGAGGGGTCGGTAGCAGCTGACCGGGGCCTCACCTGTGTCCTCCTGAGTGAGGGGTCGGTAGCAGCTGACCGGGGCCTCACCTGTGTCCTCCTGAGTGAGGGGTCGGTAGCAGCTGACCGGGGCCTCACCTGTGTCCTCCTGAGTGAGGGGTCGGTAGCAGCTGACCGGGGCCTCACCTGTGTCCTCCTGAGTGAGGGGTCGGTAGCAGCTGACCGGGGCCTCACCTGTGTCCTCCTGAGTGAGGGGTCGGTAGCAGCTGACCGGGGCCTCACCTGTGTCCTCCTGAGTGAGGGGTCGGTAGCAGCTGACCGGGGCCTCACCTGTGTCCTCCTGAGTGAGGGGTCGGTAGCAGCTGACCGGGGCCTCACCTGTGTCCTCCTGAGTGAGGGGTCGGTAGCAGCTGACCGGGGCCTCACCTGTGTCCTCCTGAGTGAGGGGTCGGTAGCAGCTGACCGGGGCCTCACCTGTGTCCTCCTGAGTGAGGGGTCGGTAGCCGCGGCGGGGCCTCACCTGTGTCCTCCTGAGTGAGGGGTCGGTAGCAGCTGACCGGGGCCTCACCTGTGTCCTCCTGAGTGAGGGGTCGGTAGCAGCTGACCGGGCCTCACCTGTGTCCTCCTGAGTGAGGGGTCGGTAGCCGCGGCGGGGCTGTCGCCGGCTGTGCAGCAGCGGCTGACTGGCTGCTGCTGGCTGGCCGCGGGACGGACCGGACTGGGCGCCGGGCGGGCCGGGCGGGCCGGGCGGGCCGGCTGCGGCGGAGACGCCCTCTGCAGACTGAAAGACGCACACACCACGCAGCAGTCATCACTCAGAAGGCAGGCAGGCGCACGCAGAGCCAGTGTCACACACACAGCACCGACACCGACACGGCGACAGACGCACGGATACATTACACCTGTAGCTGATTAGACACTAGGGTGTGTGGCCCTGTCACAGATCCAGACGGCCAGAGGCAGAACACACGGAGGAGGGATGCTTAAAAGTAAATAATATAATCATTTTTCTTCAATGTAAGCAAACTGGAGGTAGCAGACAGCACATCTTTGAGCGCAAGCACATCGGCATCTGATTTGTGGCCGCATAAACACTTGGAGTCTTTGAGTTTGAAAAAGATGAGCGTTGAGCTGAAGGCTCCCCGTTCTGATTTGAATGTGATATGTTTCCGAGTTTTCAGGATAAAGATAAGCGTTGAGCTGAAGGCTCCCCGTTCTGATTTGAGTGTGATATATGTTTCCGAGTTTTCAGCCGAATGAGAAGCAAGGGTTTGGTGAAAAGGGTTTGGTAGTTCCGGTGAGAAGGGGGTTTGGTGAGAAGGGTTTGGTAGTTCCGGTGAGAAGGGTTTGGTAGTTCCAGTGAGAAGGGGGTTTGGTGAGAAGGGTTTGGTAGTTCCGGTGAGAAGGGGGTTTGGTGAGAAGGGTTTGGTAGTTCCGAACAGATCCGCCGTCCGCGATGCCTTTCTTGAACCTTTTGTGGGAAGGCTGTGTTGGAAGTGGTTCTGACAGTGTGTTCCATGTGCGGGTAGTGTTTGGGATGAATGATCGTTGGAATTTGCGGTTGGCGGGGAGTGTTAGTGTTCTATAGTTTCTGAGTGTCCTGGCTTCCAGTGTTCCAGTGTTGTGAACTCGTGACTGTGGGTTGTGTATTCTTATATGTCTTATGTATTCTGGTTGTTGGTGTAGTGTGTTTGCGAGCCTGTGAAAGAACAGCTGTTTGTGCATCGTTCGCATAGTTCGTCGTGTCTTGAGGGTGCCCCATCCCAGGTATTGTCTCAGTTTGTCTGTCAATGTTCTGAGTGAGGTCCCTGTCACCAGTCTCGCCGCACGACTCTGTACCTTTTCTAGTTGCAATTCGTCTTGTAATGTGTCCGTCAAAAACAATGTCTCAATAGTCAAAGCGTGGTCTTACGTAGGTTGTGTATGTTTGACTGAGTGTGGTGCGACGTATGTGTTTGGCTACTGGCATAGGCGTAGGAACGTCATAACAAAGTGTGTGTGTGTCGGGGGGGGGGGGAGCCACCCAGGGGCCCTCCCTATCTCAGGGGCCTCCCTGTTTAAGGGGGCCCACCGGCCACCGTCCAAGGAGCATGTGCAAACATACGGCGGAATAACAACATGAAAGGCCTTAATACATATCAATGGAAACACGTCAAATTTACACCATTCATTTTCTCCTCGGACCCATTCGCCAAGTTTGCAGTGATATTTGTTGAGTATCCGATGGCTTTTTACTAATGAAGGCCGCCCGAAGCAACTTAATCCGCCATTGCCTGCGGGGACGCCCCTTGACGGACTTTCGTAATAACTCAGGTTGTAATTACAACCTAAAACAAGTAGAATGTGTGATTAAATATGTACGATCTGCTGTAACTCTAACCTCCAGGCATTCCGCTTTTAACTACAAACAGGCTGACTTTGAGAGACTGCGAACGTCATTAGAGCTACTGCCGTGGAATATTCTGGATGATATGCACGTAGACACAGCTGTGGATACATTTTACGAACTTTTATATGCAGTCATCCGCGATTGTACACCTGTTGTTCAGATCAAAAGGAATTATCCACCCTGGTTCGATCGTGATTTGTGGAATTTGTTGCGGGAGGAGACAGCTTTCAAAAGAATGAAACGTAACCGGAGTGAGGAAATCGAGGAGTATTCAGAGACAAGAGAAGAGACTTTAAGAACTTAGCAAACACAAAATACAGTGACTACCTGATTGGGCTTACCGACGATTTCAAAACTAATCCGAAACGGTTTTGGTCCTTTTTGAAAACTGCAAAGAGTGGAAATCGGGGTTTGCCAGCACTGATGGTAGATGGCGTAGAAATCACAGAAGATAGAGATAAGGCTATCACTCTCAATAGGGCCTTCGCAGCGAAATTTACCGATGATGCTGTAACCGTGTTGCCCGACTGTCCGTCTTATGATTTATCGCCGCTGGTCCAAATCGAATGTAACGCAGATCTCGTTAAGGCTATTCTGGAAAGTATTCCTGTAAACAAAGCGTGCGGTCCGGATGGGATCAGTGCCCGTATCATACGTGAGTGTAGCGACGCATTATCTGTTCCTTTAGCGAAGATCTGTGAGCTGTCGGTAAGCCAAGGTATATTTCCGGAACTCTGGAAAAGGGCTAACATCGTGCCTATATTCAAGAAGGGTAGTGTCCAAGTAGCTACCGTTCCGTGTCACTGATTCCATTGTTCGGAAAGGTCCTCGAGAAGGTTGCATATACTAACTTATTGCGCCATGTGAGACCTGCCATTTCGCCTGAGCAACATGGATTCGTCCCAGGCAGATCGTGTGCAACTAACCTATCGTCACTGCTGAGCACTGCATGGGAAGCTATCGGAGAGCATTCTCAAACAGATTGTATTTATACAGATTTTTCAGCCGCGTTCCAAAGCGTCGATCATTCTCTTTTGATTCACAAGCTGAAGAATTCTTACCATGTATCAGGTTCGGCTCTAAATTGGTTCACATCATATCTCATTAGCAGGAAACAACGCGTTGTGGTAAACGGCAAGTGCTCAGAGTGGTGCCGGGTTACGTCGGGCACACCGGAAGGGGGCGTGATCTCCGCTTTGTGCTTCGCCCTGTATATAAACGACCTGCCAGTTGGGATGTCCTCTCGGGTGCTCCTTTATGCAGATGACGCCAAACTGTATAGGAAAATAACTTGCCAAAATGATACCAAAAGCTTGCAAGAAGATCTTGGACGTCTCCACCAGTGGTCAAAAACATGGAAACTCAAGTTAAACCCATCCAAATGCAAGTCATTTCGAATGACCCTAAAGACAAAACCACTGGTTACAAATTACTCAATCGGAGACACAATTCTGGAACATGTTGACAAAATTCGGGATTTAGGTATTATTTTGGATACAAAATTGACATTTGGGCCTCACGTCGATCAGACAGTCACTAAAGCGAACCGCGCCCTAGGTGTTCTGATAAGGTCATATCAGAGGGCTACCCCGGGAGGACATCTCAACTTGTCATCTGTCCTGGCGTCATACTACGCTTATGTACGCTCCAACCTGGAGTACTGCAGTGTGATATGGAATGGAGCTGCTGCAATGCATACTGACAGAGTTAACCGGATTGAGCACAAATTTATAATTTGGCTCAACGCTCACTGTCGCTGTCATTCATCATCACTGTCATATGCTGATTTGCTGAGACATTTTAAACTCACATCTGTATCCGCGAGAAGGGCACAGCACGATGTTATGTTCGTCCGTAACGTTTTTAAGGGTAGAATCTCGTCAGCGTTTTTATTGCAGTCATTCTCATTGAGCGTACCTTGTCGTACAACCAGGCAGCAAAGTAGTGCATTGTTGAATGTGCCATTCGCGAGGGTGAACACTGTAAAGAATGGACTTTTCGTGAGGCTGCCTAGGCAAATTAATCGATTCTTAGAGAGCTTCCCTACAGCGGACATGTTCAGCGACAGTTTTTACTCATTTCGCAGTAAGGTGAAGCTGTTTGCTGCAGCATTATAGCATATAGTTAGATAGTTGGATATACATCAACTGATGTGATCATTGCTAGTCCCAGGCAGTTTTTGTCATTTTTAGCGTATTTTGTATCATCACTCGTTTAGCGTTTATTTTTAGGATTCAGACAGCGTTTCGTATTTTTCGTATATTCACATGATTTTATCATATGTATGTATGTTAAGCAGGTGAATGTCAATGTGTAATATCGTGTTTTTGTTTTAAACTTTGACTTCGTCCATCAATGGGTCATCCCGTAGGCGATCTTGAGAAAAAAAAACTCAACAAAGAACAGAGCTATCCACGTGAAACTTCGGGTACCTTCTCCTACATCAATTCGACGTCTTCCGTGCAAAAATGGAACAATTTCGTTGAAAATTGATTGAGATACAGACAATTTAGTGACGATAGAGTGAAAATTTAGTGACACACGAGTTTGACGACAAAATCAGCTAAATTTTAACAGGCCGTACAAAGACCATAATTTTTTAAGCAAAATGCAAAAAAGATAGCAAATGCCAAGGACTACAAAATGGCTATCTCGGATTGTTGCAAATCGCAACTGTTTTTTTTTACCCCCAAAGATAAAACACTTTTTTTTGTTGGAAAAATACCATCAAAATAAAAAAGTCGACCATTGTCAAAAAAACAAAACAGAATATATGTACGAGAACCACATATGGAAAATACCCAAACCAAATTTCAAAGCAATATCTTTATTTTTGACTGACTTATGGCTCCCTAAGTATGAGTAACTCATGAGGTCATATTTTGGAATTAAGCTTTTTTGGCTTTTAATGACCAGATAAAGACACATAAATGCCAACACTGTATTTCTGAGACAAAATTGGTCAAGGAACATGTTTTTTATATATATTTATAAATTTCCAATTTTGACCTTTTGTGACCTGACCTTGACCCTGATTTTGGCACTAACTTCATGAAAATGAAGTCAGGTGGTAACATGACTATTACTATGGAATTATATGTATAAATAACCCATAAAACATGTGTTGCATGACTTTCGTAGATATTTTGCGCATAGTGACCTTTTGTGACTTGACCTTGACCTTTAGCAACAATGTCACTTTAGCTCATGTGTATGTGTACTATAACTTTGAGACCGCTGTGGGTTTTTGATGGAAATAATGACTCATATACGGTATGTACCAGCTCATCGATGCTCCAACTCGGCGTTGCAACACAGCCACGACTATTGACCACATCATCACCCGCGACGAGGAAGGTCTGCAGAGGTATGCGGGAGTGGTGCCAGTACATGTGAGTGATCACGACATAGTGACTCCGGAGGCGCCTCTGCCGCGAGCCAGACGAAAACCCCGCACGGCCAAGGTCAGGTTGACCCGGAACGTGAACTATGGTCACCTGCGGCTCGACCTGCTTCTGGCTGAACGGGAGGCGGTGTACCGAGCGGAATATCCGGACACCAAGTATGAGCCGTTCCTCGCCATCTGGAACCACTATATAGACAGACACTGCCCGCTAAAGACGGTTAACTTCCGTCACCAGAACTGCCCGTGGCTGACAGCCAGCGGCGACCTGAGATAGATGCAGAGTGAGCGGGACGCAGCTCGACGCGCGCGCGACCTGCAGCGGGACGAGAACACCGAGCGAGAATATCGTCGGCTGCGAAACGACTTCAAGCGTCGGATCGCTCATGCTCGCATCGACTGCTTTACCGCACCCTCCGGTTCATCAAACAACAAGAAGATGTGGGACAATATGCGGAAGTACGCGCACAGCTCGTCGACGGCCGTGTCGTCCCAACCGAGCAGCTCGCTAAACTCCGACGAGTGCAATTAATACTTCGCCGGCGTCGGCCGTCGCATAGCTGACGAAATGAGTGGGCGTTCGTGCGAGCCAGTGTATCCGCGTCCACCGAGAGTGTGCAGCTCCGTGTTCCGCGTGTATCCGGTGACGCTGCCGGAGCTCAGTGCCGCTCTGCGCAAACTGAGCAACTCGCGGGCAGCCGGTAGTGACGGCATCACGGTGCAGCTGCTGCATCAGTGTTTTGAGGTGATCGATCCGACAGTGCTGCATATCATCAATCATTCTCTCGTGTCTGGCATTGTTCCTGCGGTATGGAAACATGCCACTCAGTGGTTCCGATTCACAAATCTGGAGATGTCTGTACCAGCCAATTTTAGACCTGTTAGTGTACTGAATGTTATCGCCAAGCTCGCGGAGAAGGTAGTGCGCCTACAGATTTTAAACTATTTGACACGCAACTCTATCCTGTCACCTACTCAGTTTGCCTATCGTCCAGCCCACTCGACGGAGGACGCCGTGCTCGACATCGTCAGTCACATCGGTGGCAACACGGACAGGGGTCTGCTGACGTCGATTACGTCACTCGACCTGTCAAAAGCCCTTGATTGCGTAGAGCGCGGAACCCTTCTTTCAAAGCTGGGATGGTATGGGATATCATCTCACTGGATAGAGGACTATTTTGCAGGTAGAACGCAGACTGTCAAGGGGGAACAACATCTTTGGAGGTACATTTTGGAGTCGTTCAAGACCAATCATGTTCAGCTTTTTTTATGAATGACCTAGCCAGTCACGTAAAATTCGTAAAAAGTCACCAGTTACGCAGATGACAGCCAAATACTGCACAGTTCAAAGCCGGACTCTACTGATGAGCTGCGGCACGTCATAGAGACAGATTTAAAGAAAATTTCCAGCTGGTTCAGTGGAAACGGTCTTAAAGTAAATGCAGCGAAAACAAGTTGTATGATTGCTGCTACTCCAAAAAGCACCGATCGAGCCGCCAGCCAAACGGTTCAATTCAACGGTGTTCAGTTGCATCACTCAAACAAAATCAAAATTATTGGAGTGACAATTGACCAGCACCTCAATTTCGAGAGTCAAACAGGTAGCGTAGCACAAAGATGTAACTACACCATAGCAAGCATAAGAAAACTTAGCTTTCCGAAAGAGATTTAAAAAAATGATACATGCCCTCGTCTTTCCGCTTGTAACTTACTGCCTCCCGGCTTGGGCTCCTAGCACTCACACACAGCGGAAACGGATCCAAAAAGTTGTAAATTTTGCTGTACGAACAGCCAATGGCTTACGAAAGTATGACCACGTTTCTCGATCCAGGAGAGACCTAGGATGGATGTCATTTGACGAAATGATCGCGATACGCGACGCGCAGCGCATTCACTGCATAATGTGGAACGATGAGAGCTCGCGACAAATCAAATCTCTGATCGAGACACGAGCACAGGTGTCGGAGAGGAAAACTCGCTCCACCGTGAACGAGTCTGTCCTACAGATTCCCAGATGCCGACTCCAGGCCACACAGATGATGTTCCCCCACCAAGCCGTGACGACGTGGAATGGCTTGCCTCGTGACTTGCGAAGTGGTAGCATGACAGCGCTCAAGAAGAAGGCGACAGCATGGCTTGGTGGCAATGAGAAATGATCGGGTGGTGATTGTACCTTTATATCTTCTACTTAGTTTACCAGCATGCTGGTTAGAACAATCGTCAGTTATAATTGTTAGAACTTAGCACCTGTCAGAACTTTACATGCTGGTTAGTGCACCTGTAAGGTGTCATTCCTTCTAGAATTGGAACTATGTGTGGTGTGTGTACCAGCGGGTGTGGAAGAGCCATTTATGGAACACCTAAGAACAGCAATACAATATACTCCAATACCTCGATTTTGACCTTTAACCTGACCTTGACCTGACCTATGACCTTGAAAACCAAATATTAAGCATTCGTTAAATGCAGCTCCTTGATACCTTTCGATCGCCGCATGTTGCGTCCAAATCGGACTATTAGTTTGGGAGTTAGACAGGGGGAGGGGGGGGGGGGGGGACACGCCATGACTTCATGAGTTACTTATACTTAGGGAGCCATAAGTCAGTCAAAAATAAAGATATTGCTTTGAAATTTAGTTTTGGGTATTCGTCCATACTTGGTTCTCTAAAATACATTACGGTTTTTGAATATCTTTAAATTGTTTGGTTTGTGGTAATTAAAACAAAACATTCTTCTTCTTCTTCTTTTTTGGGGGGGATCAAAAACCCAAAATTTCGCAAATCCGAGATAGCCATTAAGAAGAGAATGTTATTTCCTTTCTTTTGACGTTTTTATTTGCAATTTTCATCAAAACTCGATTGTCTACGTTTTTCTCAAACATTTATCGTTTTCCCACCAAAAATGGCATGACGTGACGTCCTTAAAACGTCATTATCTCCCAAAGTACTACATCAATTGCATTGACATGTGGTGAGAAGACGTAGAATGGATGTAGCATAATGTATTGAAAGTGTCGCGTCGATATCTATCATAATTTTAAAGTTATTGAGAAAATCCGGGAGGGGGTGCAGATTTTCCCCCACGTTAACCCGCCATTGGCGGGGGGGGGGGGGGTTACACCCCCTCTGGCGAACTTTCGCAATAGCTCAAAAACCAATAGCGCCATCGACGTGAAACTTCAGGCAACTTCTTCTACATCAATTTTACATCTACTGTGCAAACATGAAACAATTTCTTCGATTTTTTATCTCTCGAGATAAAGCGATTTTAGTGACGTCACTGCACACGAGTTTGACACAAAAATCAGCAAAACTTTAGCAGGCCGTACAAATGCCACATTTTGAGCAGAATGCAATCAAAAACGTCAAAAGATAGCAAATGCAAGGGATATCTCGGGTTTTGAACATTTGGGTTTTTGACCCCCCCACCAAATGTAAAAAAAAAAAATTACCCCCCCCCATTTTTTTTTGTTTGTTGTAAAAAATGCCCTCAAAATCAAAATTTGCAAACCTTTAAAAAAAAACAAGATATGTTAAAGAAGCACTTGTGGGCAAGACCCAAACCAAATTTAAGAGCAATATCTTTATTTTTGACCGACTTATGGCTCTCTAAGTATGAGAAACTCATGAAGTCATATTTTGAAATTGCGTTTTCTGACTTTTAGTAACCAGATACAAACAAATCAATGATAGCACTGTATTTCTGAGACAAAACTGGTCTAGAAACATGCCTTTTTCATTTAGATTTATAAATGTCAAAGTTTGACCTTATATGACCTGACTTTGACCTTATATGGTGTCAGATTGTGAAAATGGCTGATACAATCGAATTAAATGTGCATAATAACCTATAAAACATGTGTTTCGTGGCTTTCGTAAGCTTGTGACGTTTTGTGACCTGACCTTGACATTTGCTTACAATTTCACTTTTGCTTATGCTGGAGATGCATTATACCTTTGCAGTTTTTGAAGATAGGTGTAACGGTCGCTTGTTTCCAGCTGTTAGGGAAAATGCCTAATTCGAGAGATTTATTAAATAGTGTCGTGAGTGGTTCGTATATCAGCAGCGCTGTTAATTTAAGCAATTTGGTGGAGATTTGATCGGGGCACAGGTATGCCCCCGTCCCCGTGAAACCTCAGTATGGCTTTTTGGATCCGCGAGAAAAGGTCTCTTCGTGACACACTTTATTAGACACGTGCCCAATAACTGAGTTGAGTTTCGTCGGGAAAATAAGAAGCGGGGCAGCAGATCTGTTTAGTAGCTCCACTGGCGAGTACATTGCCTTCGAATCACACTAGACCCAGCATCACTCGTGACAGCAACAAAACGCCGGCGCCCCAATACTACTAACGCTAAGCCTGGAACCTTAGCCGATGTATAGTGGTGTTGTCGCCATTCAGCTCCCGTGTGACTGCAGATTACCGGTGCCGCCAGCCGGTCACCGGAGACCGGCTCTGGAAGGTCACCGGAGACCGGCTCTGGAAGGTCACCGGAGACCGGCTCCGGAAGGTCACCGGAGACCGGCTCTGGAAGGTCACCGGAGACCGGCTCCGGAAGGTCACCGGAGACCGGCTCCGGAAGGTCACCGGAGACCGGCTCTGGAAGGTCACCGGAGACCGGCTCCGGAAGGTGACCTGAGACCGGCTCAGAGTCTACACAGCTCCGGTACACGGCCAGCGTCGGAAGGTGACTTGAGACCGGCTCCGGAAGGTGACCTGAGACCGGCTCAGTGTCTACACAGCTCCGGTACCCGGCCAGCGCCGGAAGGTCACCTGAGACCGGCTCCGGAAGGTCACCTGAGACCGGCTCAGTGTCTACACAGCTCCGGTACCCGGCCAGCGCCGGAAGGTCACCTGAGACCGGCTCCGGAAGGTCACCTGAGACCGGCTCAGTGTCTACACAGCTCCGGTACCCGGCCAGCGCCGGAAGGTCACTCACCGGCACGACAAAGGTGGGCTCCTGCTCCTGCGCAGCAGTCAGTGTGTCAGAGGACGGGGCTGGAGCCGAGGCCGGCCGGACCGCCGCCACCGCCCGCTGCTGCCGCCGAGAGCGCCGCGACGACTGTCTCGCACACAGACAGACACACATACACAGGTCAGACACACATACACAGGTCAGACACACATACACAGGTCAGACTGCTGAGGTGTGATATCAAATACACACCCACACACCCACCTAATGGGTACCCAAATGGTACAAGTACGCACACGCACACGCACACGCACAGAGAGAGAGAGAGAGAGAGAGAGAGAGAGAGAGAGAGAGAGAGAGAGAGCGAGAGCGAGAGCGAGAGCGAGAGCGAGAGCGAGAGCGAGAGCGAGAGCGAGAGCGAGAGCGAGAGCGAGAGCGAGAGCGAGAGCGAGAGCGAGAGCGAGAGCGAGAGCGAGAGCGAGAGCGAGAGAGAGAGAGAGAGAGAGAGAGAGAGAGAGAGAGAGAGAGAGAGAGAGAGAGAGAGGTCAGACTGCTGAGGTGTGATATCAAATACACACACATCCACAGGTCAGACTACTGAGGTGTGACATCACACGCATACAGATAGACACGCACACACATACACAGTTCAATCCAGCCCAGTGGGTTGCACAGAGCAGAATGCCCCCTCCAATCGGAGTACCCCCCCCCCCCCTCCCGAAGCAGCCTGGTCCGAGACAACAGCACACCACAGGGAGGGCTGTCACGGCCGGTATTATTATACATATAGACGGTGTCTGTTGACGGTACGGCGGCACAAGACAACACTCCGCTGGCAGCAGACACGGTCAGCAGTCGATGCCGAGACGCGTCATGTTCTGTCTGATCGTTCGGATAGTTCGTCACGTGATACGGTGTCAGACACATCGGTGTCTCCTGGTGCCTGTGTGTGCCTGTGTGTGTCTGTGTGTGTCTGTGTGTGCCTGTGTGTGTCTGCGTGTGTCTGTGTGTGTCTGTGTGTGCCTGTGTGTGTCTGTGTGTGCCTGTGTGTGCCTGTGTGTGTCTGTGTGTGCCTGTGTGTGCCTGCGTGTGCCTGCGTGTGCCTGTGTGTGCCTGTGTGTGTCTGTGTGTGTCTGTGTGTGTGTGTCTGTGTGTGTGTCTGTGTGTGTCTGTGTGTGCCTGTGTGTGCCTGCGTGTGCCTGCGTGTGCCTGTGTGTGCCTGTGTGTGCCTGTGTGTGCCTGTGTGTGCCTGTGTGTGTCTGTGTGTGTGTCTGTGTGTGTGTCTGTGTGTGCCTGTGTGTGCCTGTGTGTGCCTGTGTGTGCCTGTATGTGCCTATGTGTGCCTGTGTGTGTCTGTGTGTGTCTGTGTGTGCCTGTGTGTGCCTGTGTGTGCCTGTGTGTGTCTGCGTGTGTCTGTGTGTGCCTGTGTGTGCCTGTGTGTGCCTGTGTGTGCCTGTGTGTGCCTGTGTGTGCCTGTGTGGGCCTGCGTGTGCCTGCGTGTGTCTGTGTGTGTCTGCGTGTGCCTGCGTGTGCCTGTGTGTGCCTGTGTGTGCCTGTGTGTGCCTGTGTGTGCCTGTGTGTGCCTGTGTGTGCCTGTGTGTGCCTGTGTGTGTCTGCGTGTGCCTGTGTGTGCCTGTGTGTGCCTGTGTGTGCCTGTGTGTGCCTGTGTGTGCCTGTGTGTGCCTGTGTGTGCCTGTGTGTGCCTGTGTGTGCCTGTGTGTGCCTGTGTGTGCCTGTGTGTGCCTGTGTGTGCCTGTGTGTGCCTGTGTGTGCCTGTGTGTGCCTGTGTGTGTCTGCGTGTGCCTGTGTGTGCCTGTGTGTGCCTGTGTGTGCATGTGTGTGTCTGTGTGTGCCTGTGTGTGCCTGTGTGTGTCTGTGTGTGCCTGTGTGTGCCTGTGTGTGCCTGTGTGTGTCTGTGTGTGTCTGTGTGTGCCTGTGTGTGTCTGCGTGTGTCTGCGTGTGTCTGCGTGTGCCTGTGTGTGCCTGTGTGTGCCTGCGTGTGCCTGTGTGTGCCTGTGTGTGTCTGCGTGTGTCTGCGTGTGCCTGTGTGTGCCTGTGTGTGTGTGTCTGTGTGTGTCTGTGTGTGTCTGTGTGTGCCTGTGTGTGCCTGTGTGTGCCTGCGTGTGCCTGTGTGTGCCTGTGTGTGCCTGTGTGTGCCTGTGTGTGTCTGTGTGTGTGTGTGCCTGTGTGTGTCTGTGTGTGTCTGTGTGTGTCTGTGTGTGCCTGTGTGTGCCTGTGTGTGTCTGTGTGTGTCTGTGTGTCTGTGTGTGTCTGTGTGTGTGTGTGCCTGCGTGTGCCTGTGTGTGCCTGTGTGTGCCTGTGTGTGCCTGCGTGTGCCTGCGTGTGCCTGTGTGTGCCTGTGTGTGCCTGTGTGCGCCTGTGTGTGCCTGTGTGTGCCTGTGTGTGCCTGTGTGTGTCTGTGTGTGTCTGCGTGTGCCTGTGTGTGCCTGTGTGTGCCTGTGTGTGCCCTGCAGGGAGTCTGAGTACTGACCCGGTGAGGCCGACGCGGAGGCTGTGTTCCGTCCGTGTCCTGCCGGGGTCCATCGGCAGCCGCCGCCCGCTCCCGGCCCTGTCAGACACACCGCATGTGATGTCACCACACACCGCCACGCCTGTGATACACTGACAACGAGCACTGACATTGGTGGCACGCCCACCGTCACTGATGTCAGCAGACTGGAGTTGCTGACGACCCACGCTGAGCACTTTCCTCCGTGTCGGTGTGTGACACAAACTCCCGCCCGGTGGCGTCACCAGCTGAACAGCGGCAGAGCGCCACTCGGGAGATTCCCATCGATCCCTCGGTGCATCCATCAGACCGCCATCCCTCACTGCAGCCCTCAAGCCCCTCCCCCTCCCTCCCGTCCACTCACGGCGGCTCAGTACACCCCTCAGACCCCCTCCCCCTCCCTCCCGTCCACTCACGGCAGCTCAGTGCACCCCTCAGACCCCCTCCCTCCCGTCCACTCACGGCGGCTCAGTACACCCCTCAGACCCCCTCCCTCTCCATCCCGTCCACTCACGGTGGCTCAGTACACCCCTCAGATCCCCCCTCTCTCCCGTCCACTCACGGCGGCTCAGTACACCCCTCAGACCCCTCCCCCTCCCTCCCGTCCACTCACGGCGGCTCAGTACACCCCTCAGACCCCCTCTCCCTCCCTCCCGTCCACTCACGGCGGCTCAGTACACCCCTGAGACCCCTCCCTCCCGTCCACTCACGGCGGCTCAGTACACCCCTCAGACCCCTCCCCTCCCTCCCGTCCACTCACGGCGGCTCAGTACACCCCTCAGACCCCCTCCCCCTCCCTCCCGTCCCCTCACGGCGGCTCAGTACACCCCTCAGACCCCTCCCCTCCCTCCCGTCCACTCACGGCGGCTCAGTACACCCCTCAGACCCCCTCCCCTCCCTCCCGTCCACTCACGGTGGCTCAGTACACCCCTCACACCCACTCCATCCCGTCCACTCACGGCGGCTCAGTACACCCCTCAGACCCCCTACCCTCCCTCCCGTCCACTCACGGCGGCTCAGTACACCCCTCAGACCCCCTCCCTCCCGTCCACTCACGGCGGCTCAGTACACCCCTCAGACTCCCTCCCCCTCCCTCCCGTCCACTCACGACGGCTCAGTACACCCCTCAGGCCCCCTCCCTGCCGTCCACTCACGGCGGCGGTGGCGCCGTAGCCGCGTCGCTGTCTTCTCTCGATGAGCGGCTCTCTCTCGGTGTCAGTTGGCGGCGCGTCCGAGTCGGAGTCACCCACCTCTGGGTCGCCGGCCAACGGCACGCGCTGCTTACACACCGGACAGACGCGCCGCGAGCGCGTCAGCCACGGGTCCACACACTTGGTGTGGTACGCTGCCCGACAGACAGGGGTACAGTTAGACACGGGAAGGTCCACACTTGGTGTGGTACGCTGCCGGACAGACAGGGGTACAGTTAGGCACGGGAAGGTCCACACTTGGTGTGGTACGCTGCAGGACAGACAGGGGTACAGTTAGACACGGGAAGGTCCACACTTGGTGTGGTACGCTGCCCGACAGACAGGGTTACAGTTAGACACGGGAAGGTCCACACTTGGTGTGGTACGCTGCCGGACAGACAGGGGTACAGTTAGACACGGGAAGGTCCACACTTGGTGTGGTACGCTGCCGGACAGACAGGGTTACAGTTAGACACGGGAAGGTCCACACTTGGTGTGGTACGCTGCCGGACAGACAGGGGTACAGTTAGGCACGGGAAGGTCCACACTTGGTGTGGTACGCTGCCGGACAGACAGGGGTACAGTTAGACACGGGAAGGTCCACACTTGGTGTGGTACGCTGCCGGACAGACAGGGGTACAGTTAGACACGGGAAGGTCCACACTTGGTGTGGTACGCTGCCGGACAGACAGGGGTACAGTTAGGCACGGGAAGGTCCACACTTGGTGTGGTACGCTGCCGGACAGACAGGGGTACAGTTAGGCACGGGAAGGTCCACACTTGGTGTGGTACGCTGCCGGACAGACAGGGGTACAGTTAGACACGGGAAGGTCCACACTTGGTGTGGTACGCTGCCCGACAGACAGGGGTAGTTAGACACGGGAAGGTCCACACTTGGTGTGGTACGCTGCCGGACAGACAGGGTTACAGTTAGACACGGGAAGGTCCACACTTGGTGTGGTACGCTCCCGACAGACAGGGGTAGTTAGACACGGGAAGGTCCACACTTGGTGTGGTACGCTGCCGGACAGACAGGGGTACAGTTAGACACGGGAAGGTCCACACACTTGGTGTGGTACGCTGCCCGACAGACAGGGGTACAGTTAGACACGGGAAGGTCCACACTTGGTGTGGTACGCTGCCGGACAGACAGGGGTACAGTTAGACACGGGAAGGTCCACACTTGGTGTGGTACGCTGCCGGACAGACAGGGGTACAGTTAGACACGGGAAGGTCCACACTTGGTGTGGTACGCTGCCGGACAGACAGGGGTACAGTTAGACACGGGAAGGTCCACACTTGGTGTGGTACGCTGCCCGACAGACAGGGGTAGTTAGACACGGGAAGGTCCACACTTGGTGTGGTACGCTGCCGGACAGACAGGGGTACAGTTAGACACGGGAAGGTCCACACTTGGTGTGGTACGCTGCCGGACAGACAGGGGTACAGTTAAACACGGGAAATAAACTGACATACCAAATCCCACCGTGTTTTTAACCCTCGCCAGTGCCACCCCCTCGGATTTTCGGGAATAACTCGCGTAAATATCAACCGATTGCGATGAAACTTTCAGTACCCTACTTGTGAACAATTAGACACAGATTCTGAAAAAAATGTAAGTTGTAGGTCACATGACCCGTGACCTTTTACCTGTTTTTCAAGGTCATGTCAGGCGCAACTGGCGTCCCGTAGTATTGATCTTTGTAACTTGTGCAGTTTCATAGTGTTTGTTGTTCAGGAGCATATTCACAGGTGTGTCCAGGTGACATTTGTGGTGTCCACTGAGATTGTGACCTAGATTGACCTTTTCAGAGGTCAACCGAGGTCACTGACCTCCGATGACCTCATATTACTTGTTTGGCTTCTGGCAGTTTCTAGGACATTATGTGACGCTGATTTCAAATATAGGATCCATGTTCCATAATTATATGTTCCACTGGGGTCATGCGCCCCAACAGGTCAACCGAGGTCACTGACCTCACATGACCTGACATGACCTGACATGACCTTTTTGGAATTTGGCAGTTTCTAGGACCTTTTGTGACACAGATTTCAAATTTGGCGCCCATTTAGCATAATTATATGCTCATTCACGATTCTAGCTAGATTAAATTCGATTTATACGCATTTACAATTTGGTTGAATTGTGGGTCATTGACATGACCTCAGAGGTCACCTAATTGCCTAGGACCTTAACCCACGCACTGCAAGGGGGGTTGATTTCTCCCCCCCCCCCCCCCCCCTCAGGTTTTTCGCGGATAGCGAAAAAACGGCGGCGCACAGCGCCGCCGGGTTTTGACTAGAGACGCAAATTTCAGGACCACAGAGCTGGCGCTGGGCCCAAATTCAGGCCCGGCGTGCCTGAAGTTGTGTCTGAACTCAGGCTTGCCGGTCTCATGCCGGGATCAGCACAAGTTATCAATTAAAAAAACTAATTAAATATAAATAAATATTGGCAGAAGTCAGAACATGCATGCTTAAAGATCATGATAAATTGAGAAAACAAAATATACAACAGTAAAACACCATCATAACAAATAACAATGTCACAGCTAAAAAAATAAAAGTGATAACTAGTACGACCTAGTAAGGAGTGGACACACCAGTGCAACTTAATAAATCAAACTACAGGGTCAATTCATGATCAATTCATCAGCTCAGTCACTGCAGCAGTGCGAGAGTCGAGTGCAGTCAAACAGAAACAACTACCCCAAATCATATTCCACTGTCATCACTAGTAACTAGGTGGGGTGGCATGCAATTTTATATTTAGTCATCCCATTGCCCCAGGTCACCCTAAATTATTTTGTATAACAAATAAGTACATATGGAACAAAACCACTTACATATATGATAATAATTATTGTTAATACTATTGTAAATACATATTACTGAGAATATTTATTCATACATATTAACTATTTAGTTCCACATGAGAAAGGACATATTCAAGTCATATCATTTGTAGTTTTGGTAGTGAACAAATATTGTATTTTATGCAATTACAATTATAAAGGTGGAAAGACTGACAAACACAAACAAAAAACATTTTGCAAATACATTTTAAGTGGCCAAGACCTATCCCAGAATGCAAACCTGTCTAGTTCCACTTCAACTTCTTATCACAATAGCTCCATAATTTATATATGGCCTTGCATAATTCCACGTGACACCCTCCCCAGCAACACCTTCAAAACCAATTTCCAAACAATGTGTTTTGATGAGTCACATGTGCGACGAATTCGCCAGGACTGGGCCGTAAAAGAATCACGTGTCAATTAAGCAGCAGATCGATATTCACGAATGTGTCACTTTGACAGATATTCACAACTTCACACCTCAGAATCGCGACGCCTCAGAATTGCGTGAAGACACAATTGCTCATGTTCGTATTCGAAAATAAGCTGTAGCATCAAATCCTAACCCTTGGGGCCAGTTCAAGTTTAAATATTTTTAAAGAAGTCCATCTGCCGAATCCTCAATATGTTGACATTTTCATTTTGGTGATTTTAAGTTATTATGGTGATAAAGTTAGTCATTTCGGTGACGGGATTATTTGTGTGCGCCGTTTTGAGCTCAACGATTCACAATTGTCACATACTTCAGCCGCCATTATGCGCAGCAGTGAAGTTGTACCAGGGTAATAGAAGCAGGGTAATAGAAGCAGGGTAATAGAACAACGGGTAGAACAGTAAGGAATGTAACGCCCAAATGAATTAGACAAGATATAATTTGTATCGTAATTGTTTTGTCTATTATAAATTAAAGCTATTGTTTGCTATCAATAACTTCTATTTCCATATATTACATCTTTATTTATTGAATTAAACGCCAGCAAATATACGAAGTAGTAGTCAAAGTAGTGTATTTGCAGTACTGTAGTAGCATTTGAAAGCGGTTAGCGGTCATTCCGACATTTGTTAACCCCCAAGCCCATTTATCCCCTTTACGCCCAGAATATATAAAAATGATAAATAAAAACGTTGTGGCTAAGGCTTGTAGCTATCTGTTCCAGAAGTCGGATTTAAAATATGTACCATAGGTTACGAGCCAGCCTCGTCTGAAAATAATCGATTTAACATGAGAACCCTATGGTGTAGTAGGTTTTTAACGCCCAAACGCCGAGTGCTGCCAACTGTTACTGGTGGGGGCTGAATAGAAGAACAGTTGTACGGCCTTGACCTTGGCAGTGAAGTAGCTTTGTTTCTCTGTGCCCACTGCCCAAGGCTGTATAAATATGTGCCAAGGCCGTTATAAGAGTGGCGCTGTGCGTGTGACTGGCTTGGATGTTAGTTATAGATATCTTGGCTTGGATAGTGAGAAAACCGAGGATACTCTGTAATTTAAAACAGGTTGATTATTTTATTTTTATCATTCAAGATATGATTGTCACTCCCAATGTTTTGAGTACATTTGTCATACTTAAAGTCCAGGAAAACTTGCCTTTTCCCCATTATCCTGTGAAGTATATTTATGATTTACTAGTCCATGTCAACATTGATCAAATAGGTAAGTAGGTAGTGACTCAACATTGTACCTCAACATTGTTTGTAGAAGCTATTACAATTACAACCCAAACATTGCATTGTGTGATGTTGAGTGATGAATGCATACTTATAACATTATTTTTAGCTGCTCGTTTGGACTTGCATGATCTATATATTTATCATGCTTCTTATTTGTATGCTGTTTATTTTTTTAACCACCAAAGATGAAAGAAATCTACTCACCTTGACCTGTTCCACTTTCCTGTTAGTCTGTTGTTGATTAGTTATCTCAAGTTCTAACGTTTGTGGGATTTCTTTACTCCATGGTCCATATATATATATATATATATATCCATTATCCATTGGTGTTTCAATGTGGTGTGCGTTAAAATGGTGCAAAATGCACATTGCAAACTATAAATATTCCTGCTAAAAGATTTTAAGTGTAGAATGAAGTATACATGCAGATTCCTAGCTGCTGCGTGCCGGGCCTGGCGGGTGCTGCCACATGTGGCCGGCCTTGATGCTGGTCCCAACTCATGCATGAGCGGTGGCGGTGCCGGTTCCTGTTTTGTTGTTGATTTTTTTGCATCTCTAGTTTTGACACACCTGTTAGGACATCAATTGCGCACACTTTGAGAAAAATAACCTCGGGTAATCTCAGGTCAGGTCACCAAACCAGGTCAAGTGACCCCACCTCCAAAAATGTTTGCAGTTGTGCCAAAGCCAAAGTTTATCACCGATCAGTTTGAAACTTACAGGATGTCATGAGGACATCAGTACTTACAATTTGTATATCTCGGAATTTTGATATCGGTGACCTAAGGTCAGGTCAATTTCGTAACCTCCCCATAATAAGACAATGGGGAAATATACAAATGCTTCCTATTTCAAGGATATGCATGATATTAGTCCAATTACTTCTGGATCATGTTATTATAAAATATTATTGATGATCCAAGTGTAAGTTTTGCTCAGTGACCCCTATGTGGTCATTTGAGGTCATGCGAGGTCACCATCACTTTGTCAATATAACTCCCCGACATAATGAAGATAGAGAAGTAAAACAGACAGCAATGTGTTTGTCTCGTCGGACACGTCTTCCCATATGCACCATGTCCTGCTTGGGTCACAACTTGACCTTGACCTGATGTCACATTTTTGTATTGACTTAACAAAGTATCCATGTATATCATTCGAAGCGCCTTGACGAGATAAACACAATGGCGTAAACAGTTTTCCGTTATCGTTATTAAGTAAAAAGTAAATAGCGAAAATCTATTTAGCAAAAAACAACATTATTCCCTCTTTTGACCTCTGGAGCCTCAAATATTGACCTGAGATCAATTGTGAGGACACCTTGTCGATTGCAAATTTCACTGGCTGGCGTTTGCTCTTTTTTCCGTTTGTTTCTAACTAGCATAGTTTCCGAGATATATGGGAATTTCTGGAGCGATGACCTAAACAGGAAAAAAACTGGAACATTTGACCTTTGATGACCTCTGGTGACCTCAATTTTGACCTGATCTAAAACAATACTGAAATACTTTCGATAGAACTTTTATCAAACTATCAAATGCCGTTTTCCGCTTGTCGCTACGTAACGTAGTTTTCAAGATCTCACGGGGGCGGAAATCCCCCCCCCCCCCCCCCTGCAGTTCGTGTTGGGCGCAAAGCCCCTGCAGTGAGCGGGTTAACATCGGGTATCAATGGCTTCCTCTCGTGACAAGCAACACGCTCGTTTTTTAATCGAAGCTCTAGCTCAATTAGGGGCGAACCGCTAGGGGGGGGGGTTGTACCTACCTACCCCCCCCCCCCCCCCTGCACGGTCACGCACTGATCGGACGCTGCACAGGCGAGGGTTATGGCGGCAGCACACACTGCGCAATCGGCGCCCGATATCACTGCGAAATTCCGCCTCGGAAAATCACGGCGACACCGTGGAATACTTCGTCCTTGTTCCGGCGGATTCGGCGCTGTCTGCTCGCGAGATTCCGCCCCGCCGACCTACAGCCTGTCGCAACCTGTCCATACAGCCTGTCCTTACTCGCAACGCTTGATTGTCATTTTTCAACGAAGATGTAAGTTTAGAACCACGAAACTTTTACATAATAAATTTCACAGCGGCAAAAACATGTTGTGCTAAATCTGTACCTCTATCTTGCATATATTCGCCACTGTTAGCCTGATCATTTTGTCCTGTCCGCGGTTCCGCGGCGTTCAGTCGCGAAACAAGCTCGTACGGACCAGCTTTTTCCCGCCATTCCGCCAGCGGACACTCCGCGCGTTTAGCTTGCGTTTTCATCGTTTCGGCTGCCGCGGACGTGGAAAATCACTGCAAATGTGCTGTCACCTGTCACGCAAATGTGCTGCCACCTTTACTCTTTTTTTCGGCCGCAAAAAGTTGTATCATGTATCGGACCTACTTGAGAAGCTGGGTTGGCTCGGCGCGGAGAACCTAGTCTTGTACCGCACTTTGTGTTTGACACACAAAGTGCGCCGTCTCGGCGAGCCTGAAGAGCTGGCCGCGGGTCTCGCCACTGTGGCTGAGATGCGCGAGGTGCGGGAAGTGTCAGGCAGGACCACTCGCCAGGACTGCGACCTGTTTGTGCCCCGGTCGCGCACTGGTATGGGGAAGAGGCGCTTCAGCTGTCGCGTCCGGCACTGTACAACTCGTTGCCCCCAGACCTGCTGGAGCTTCCCGTGTCGCCATTTGCTCGCCGCCTAAGGCGACATCTGTCGGTTCAGTCTGCCGCGCCCGACTGACTCCTATTAGCCGTTTCCCGGGCCCGTATGTGATGTGCTTCATTTTGACCTGTATGCATGTGTGAGTGAATGTGTTGCGCATCTGCCTGACCATTTGACCTTCTTTTATCTTCCGACGAGAGGTGGTAACAGCCACACGCTTGCCGTGGATCACTTTAATATACGTCTGAGTCTTGAGTCTATTCCTCATCAACGCAGGACTCTATTTACCGTGTTTTCCATGCTCTACTAACAATGGAGGCAGAACTCTACATGCCGTGGTTTTCACGCTCTACATACCGTGGTTGCAGGGCAGTATGCGCAGCTGTTCGCCCTCCTCGTAGTCGTCCAGACAGATGGCGCACGTGTCGTACGTGTGGACCGCCTTGTCGAACTTGGCGACGGGCAGCGACTCGAGGATGCGCTTGGGCAGCCGGTGCCGGGTAAGCCGCCGGTGGTCCGCCCAGCACCGGTACAGCTGAGAGACAGACGGACAGACAGACAGATGGATCGATGCAGTACACACACGCACATACATGCATACCGATATTTATCACATCTGATAACACTGACATATCGATGGATGTATTATACACACATGTATTCACTAGGCCTAGGACACCACTGGTGGCCACCATTGCTGTTGGGTATTGTTTTAGATTGCAGACGAATCTACGGTCTCCTTTCCCAGGAGCACCACGCCAGGGTCCGTGACTGATAGCGCTGCTCTGGGTGCAACTGGCCAATGTCCGGTTACCACTGATGGGACCACTGGACTGCGCACCGCCAGCTCTGTCGGCGTGATCACCCGCACAGGATCGGGGTGTATCTGGTGCGTATGTGTGGAATCATCACTACACCGACACTAGCCGGACAAAACCACTGCGGTGCCGGCACACCGGACGCTGTCTGTCTGTCTGTCTGTCTGTCTGTCTGTCTGTCTGTCTGTCTGTCTGTCTGTCTGTCTGTCTGTCTGTCTGTCTGTCTGTCTGTCTGAGCGGTGGCGCCGTGTGGTACTGACCGTGACGGGCCGGCCGGCCGTGAGTCACCCGGGGAGGTCCCCTCCCCGCCGCCGTACTATCCGCCCACCGCCCGATCCGGCGTGCCTGTGTCCAGTGACGTCACAGCTCCGGCCGCCCGCGGGAAAGTCGGCTGTGAGTCACCCGGGGAGGTCCCCGGCGCCGTACTATCCGACCACACAACTGTTTGGGCATCAAGTGCCCACATGTTTTTTAAAAAAAATACCTCGGGTCATCTCAGGTCGGGTTACCAGATCAGGTCACGTGACCCCACCTCCCAAAAAACAACTTGTGGTCGTACCACAGTCACAGTGTTTGGATGATCGGTTTTACACTTACAGGATTTCATAAGGTCATATATATCTACAAATAGAATATCTTGGATTTTTGTATATCAGCGACCTAAGGTCGGGTCAATTTCGTGACCTCCCATTATAAGTCAATGGGCAAATATTCAAATGCTTCCTACTCCAAGGATACGCAAGATATCAGTATAATTCCTCCTGGATCATGTTATTGTGGGGCGCGTGAGTGCAAGCTGTATGTGCGGCGCCCTTGCCACGCCCCCTGCTGGGCGCGCCTCTGCGGGCGGCCGGGTCCACCTCCAGCTGGGCGCGCCCCTGCGACCGGTGGCGCTCGGGGCCGGAGCGAGAGCCGGGGGCGGCGGGGAATTATGACCTGACGCTGGGGCTGAGCAGACGTGAGGTACGGAATATACGGACACAAAGGAACGCTGCCTTTACCTAACATTATTATAGGCCATTTTTGATGAGCAGGTGTCCTTTTTGTTCAGTGACCCCTACCGGATCATACGAGGTCACCAACAGTGTTGTCAATAACTCTCGATATAATGAAGATTAGAGAAGTGAAACCGACACCAATGTGTTTGTCTCGTCGAGGCACGTCTTCCCATATGCAACATGACCTACTTGGGTCACCACTTGACCTTGACCCGAGGTCATATTGTTAAGTTGACCTAACCTGGTCAACACTAATATGAGTCGAAGCGCCTTGACGAGACAAACACGATGGCATCAAAATTATTGCCTTGGCGTTATTAGGTAAAAAGCTATTCGTGAAAAAAACTGTTTGTTAAAAATAGCCTTTTTGACATATGAGCTCTGGAGCCTAAACTATTGACCTGATCTAAAATCTTGAGATGTTGGCGATTGCATTTGTCAAGAGCTTGGTATTGCCTTTTTCCGTTTGTTCCTAGATATCATAGTTCCCGTGATATTTATTTCTGGAGCGAAGTCCTAAAACTGGCAAATTTGACCTTTGGTGACCTCTGGTGACCTCAATATTGACTTGAGGAAAAACATAATCTGAAGTACTTTCGAATGTGCTTGTCGAGAGCTTTCGAATGCCTTTTTCCGCATCTTTCTAGCCCTTTTAGTTGTCGAGTTAGAGGGGGGGTCTAAACACCCCCCCCCCCCCGCCCGGCACGGCGAAGGTGGCGCCGAACGGCACGGGTTAAAGGGATTATACGGGTTTCCGTCCTGAAAGTAAATGCACTCTTTTGCAGTTGTATGAGCTTTAAACACGTTTAAGACATAGAACAGGGACCTCAATGCTCATTTAGTCCATTATTTCAGAAATTATCAGCTTAAAACTTGGGCGTTTTTCGAGACTAGTATCAGATAACGAGTACTTGATCGGCACCACTGTCCACCACTTTTATCTTAAGATAAATTTTAGAGTTTTGAATTATCTGCAAGTCCTACACTGGATCACAAAATTATTATGCAATTCAAAACTGACTGGACTTTGTATTACTACACACTGTTCGTTGAGGTTTTGTGTTTTTGTGGTTTTCTTTTCTCTGGCCTTTAGCGTTGAGAATTTGGTGGTGGCGTTTTAATTTTTTGGCATGAAAATTCATGAAAAATATAGAATTTTATGGGAAAACTAGGTAACTGCTGCCGTCGTTGGAACAAAACATTATTTTCTTTCAAATATTGCTTATTTTACCGGAAATATGCCATACGTGAGGTGTTTTTTATTAGCATAAAAGAGATGACTCGCTCTGCCTCAGCCGGTCCTGCAGAAAATACGCGGTGGCATCACCGCGCACTTTGGAATGTCCTTACGTGCAGAAGAGGTCATTTCCAGAAAAATGTGGCTACCGTGGGACTTCTACCACCTTTAAAAGTACGTTTTACTATGTAACTCAATTATTCTGGGGGGGGGGGGGGGGGAACGTATAATCCCTTTAACCAGCGAATAGCGATTACCAAAAACTAACCTAATATAACCCCACCATTAAGTCCGATCGAGTAGTAAATAGGCCTACGCCATTAAGTCCGATCGAGTAGTAAAACAGGCCTACGCCATTAAAGGGACTCTCCCACTTTTTATATAAAAAAGTTGTCGAATCACACTTAATTGTATGTCTACATGTTAGGCGAGGTCAGCTGAACATATTCGTGAACTTTTTTTATCGAAAAAAAATTGTTTATCTTTGAAGATATTCAACTTTTGGTTTTAAGCGGAAAGTTGGGTTGGTGACGTCATATGATTTATTTGTTAATAACAGGGAAATCCTTTGTGCTGCCAAATGTATGGCACATTTTTTCGACATCTATTGCGCAGAAAAAGCGAACCAACCGGTATCTAGATTGCGAACCACCCGGGATCGAGAAATGAAAGACGAAAATATTCCAAGGCTGACCTTTAAACAAGTCGACTATCATTACCAGATGGATAAAGAGAGATGACGATGTCGGTTTAGAGGCCCTATTCAAATACACATGGGCCTTACTTTTTACAGATGTCAAAATAAAACTCGAATATCTTTTAGATTAGATCATTGTGGCTGTTTTAACTGCTACCATACTTAATTACAATGCCAAGCCATCAAAATGGCTATCTCAACTCAAACTATCTCCTAAATTAATTGGATCTCCTTAACATTGGGCTATCTCCCAATGTTAAGATGGGATAGTCCCTTAAAGGGAATAGTACACCTTGGGAAAAGTACGTGCAATGATGAAAAAGAGTGTCCTGCTTACGGTTCTGGCATTCGTTTTTGCGAAAAAGTACCAATTTGTCATAATTGGAAAAATATTGATATTAATACATATGACGTCACAATAATCTTGCGTCACCAAAACGAGCTGTGACGTCATACCGGCAAAAGCCTATCCTTGAATCAGAATATGTAAGCAACACTAACAACCTAATTCGCGATAACAACCGGTCGCGACTCGCGAGTATATTGGTCGCGATTGAAAATGTGTGAATGTTTACACTATGGCCTTGTATGAGTAGAGTTGGAGTGGCGTTGCGTAAACACATACCCATAATGTTCATGTGTATACATAAATGTGATATACCTACCCACAAATGTGTTTATATGTGTGTTCATCGGTATGTGTTGGATGTAAATAAATATTGCAGCTACCGGTCCTAGCCACCCATCAAAAGGTGTGCCTTTTCAAGACGAGTGTGGACATTATTTTCAATTGGAAATCCAATGAAAATTGACAAAGTTATAGCCAATAATATTTCTAGCTCATGAACACATGATACGTTTCGGTGGCGGCCGGTCCAAATAGCGAAAACGTTGTTCTATTACCCTGGCGAAAACGAAGTGCGATAGGAATACTAATGACGTATGCAAAACGTCACAAGATTTGTCCCTTTAAAATATGACCAAATATACCCAACAGTTTTTGCGTTGAAACTCAGCAATTATGTCGTTTTGGAAGGACAAAATTCAGATTTGGAGATTTCTCAGTACTCCCGACAATCTGGCTATCTCAGTTAAAAACTAATGTTAAAGGTTTTTCAGTTAAAAACTAATGTATTCCCTTTAATGGGAATGTTTCACCTTTCTGAAAGTTGTCAAATATACGCTGGTTGTAGTCGAAAATATGAAGTAAGTGCTGCTGAAAACGATGGTTATATTTTTCTCTCGAAAGGTCACTTAACTGTATACAAATTAAGTTTTTAAATTTGGAATGATGACGTCATTATTGAGCTATAGACCGCCGCTGATTGGCTGACAAAGTGGGATTGGCTGAAAAGGTGTCTGTCAGCCAATCAGCGGCGGCACCTAGACCCCATTTTGCAAACTATAAATTTAACTGCTTAAAAACGGCTAAGTTTTTGGGAAAATGACCTTAGTATTTTTGACATTGCAATAACGGCCAAAGATAATGGTTATCTCAGTTAAAAACCAATACAACGGTGAAACATTCCCTTTAAGTCCAATCGGGTCGGCCTACCCGCTCGTAGCCATTAAAGGGATTATACGGTTTTTTCCCAGAATAATTGAGTTACATAGTAAAACGTACTTATAAAGGTGGTAGAAGTCCCACGGTAGCCACATTTTTCTGGAAATGACCTCTTCTGCACGTAAGGACATTCCAAAGTGCGCGGTGATGCCACCGCGTATTTTCTGCAGGACCGGCTGAGGCAGAGCGAGTCATCTCTTTTATGCTAATAAAAAACACCTCACGTATGGCATATTTCCGGTAAAATAAGCAATATTTGAAAGAAAATAAACTTGTTTTGTTCCAACGACAGCAGCAGTTACCTAGTTTAGCTACAGCAACTTATGGCTGTGAAGGCTTTTCTTCCGATACAATATCTCTATTTCACATAAATCGGTGGTTAAAAAGGTAGGGAGACTGTAACCGTCACTGTGACGTCATATTCGACCAATGAAATGAATTGGTGCGAATGGTTGTTACACATCGGGAATTTGCGGCCCGGCGTGCCTGTGTCCAGTGACGTCACAGCTCCGGCCGCCGGCTGCCGGGCCGTATAAACACGGACAGGAGGCCCGGCGCCACCGGCCCAGTCCAGACCCAGCGGGAGCTGGCCGGCACAGTCCACCGTCCGGAGGTGCCCCAGCGGTCCAGTTAGTCAAGACAGAGCTGGCCGACACAGTCCACCGTCCGGAGGTCCCCCAGCGGTCCAGTTAGTCAAGACAGAGCTGGCCGACACAGTCCACCGTCCGGAGGTCCCCCAGCGGTCCAGTTAGTCAAGACAGAGCTGGCCGACACAGTCCACCGTCCGGAGGTCCCCCAGCGGTCCAGTTAGTCAAGACAGAGCTGGCCGACACAGTCCACCGTCCGGAGGTCCCCCAGCGGTCCAGTTAGTCAAGACAGAGCTGGCCGACACAGTCCACCGTCCGGAGGTCCCCCAGCGGTCCAGTTAGTCAAGACAGAGCTGGCCGACACAGTCCACCATCCGGAGGTCCCCCAGCGGTCCAGTTAGTCAAGACAGAGCTGGCCGACACAGTCCACCGTCCGGAGGTGCCCCAGCGGTCCAGTTAGTCAAGACGGAGCTGGCCGACACAGTCCACCATCCGGAGGTCCCCCAGCGGTCCAGTTAGTCAAGACAGAGCTGGCCGGCACAGTCCACCGTCCGGAAGTGCCCCAGCGGTCTAGTTAGTCAAGACGGAGCTGGCCGGCACAGTCCACCGTCCGGAAGTGCCCCAGCGGTCCAGTTAGTCAAGACGGAGCTGGCCGACACAGTCCACCGTCCGGAAGTGCCCCAGCGGTCCAGTTAGTCAAGACGGAGCTGGCCGACACAGTCCACCGTCCGGAAGTGCCCCAGCGGTCTAGTTAGTCAAGACGGAGCTGGCCGGCACAGTCCACCGTCCGGAAGTGCCCCAGCGGTCCAGTTAGTCAAGACAGAGCTGGCCGGCACACACATGGATCGACACGTGGTGCGGTATAACCCTGACGGCGCACAGTTCCCGCCGCATTACGGCCCGGCATCACTGGTCCGGCCCCAGGGCGGGGTGTACAGACGGCGCTCTGTCCGGCCCCAGGGCGGGGTGTACAGACGGCGCTCTGTCCGGCCCCAGGGCGGGGTGTACAGACGGCGCTCTGTCCGGCCACAGGGCGGGGTGTACAGACGGCGCTGTGTCGGCCACAGGGCGGGGTGTACAGACGGCGCTCTGTCCGGCCACAGGGCGGGGTGTACAGACGGCGCTGTGTCGGCCACAGGGCGGGGTGTACAGACGGCGCTCTGTCCGGCCACAGGGCGGGGTGTACAGACGGCGCTGTGTCGGCCACAGGGCGGGGTGTACAGACGGCGCTGTGTCGGCCACAGGGCGGGGTGTACAGACGGCGCTCTGTCCGGCCCCAGGGCGGGGTGTACAGACGGCGCTCTGTCCGGCCACAGGGCGGGGTGTACAGACGGCGCTGTGTCGGCCACAGGGCTGGGTGTACAGACGGCGCTCTGTCCGGCCACAGGGCGGGGTGTACAGACGGCGCTGTGTCGGCCACAGGGCGGGGTGTACAGACGGCGCTCTGTCCGGCCACAGGGCGGGGTGTACAGACGGCGCTGTGTCGGCCACAGGGCGGGGTGTACAGACGGCGCTGTGTCGGCCACAGGGCGGGGTGTACAGACGGCGCTCTGTCCGGCCCCAGGGCGGGGTGTAAAGATCGCGCTCTGTCGGCCCCAGGGCGGGGTGTACAGACGGCGCTCTGTCCGGCCCCAGGGCGGGGTGTACAGACGGCGCTGTGTCGGCCACAGGGCGGGGTGTACAGACGGCGCTCTGTCCGGCCACAGGGCGGGGTGTACAGACGGCGCTCTGTCCGGCCACAGGGCGGGGTGTACAGACGGCGCTGTGTCGGCCACAGGGCGGGGTGTACAGACGGCGCTCTGTCCGGCCACAGGGCGGGTGTACAGACGGCGCTGTGTCGGCCACAGGGCGGGGTGTACAGACGGCGCTCTGTCCGGCCCCAGGGCGGGGTGTAAAGATCGCGCTCTGTCGGCCACAGGGCGGGGTGTACAGACGGCGCTGTGTCGGCCACAGGGCGGGGTGTACAGACGGCGCTCTGTCCGGCCCCAGGGCGGGGTGTACAGACGGCGCTGTGTCTGCCACAGGGCGGGGTGTACAGACGGCGCTCTGTCCGGCCCCAGGGCGGGGTGTACAGACGGCGCTGTGTCGGCCACAGGGCGGGGTGTACAGACGGCGCTCTGTCCGGCCCCAGGGCGGGGTGTACAGACGGCGCTGTGTCGGCCACAGGGCGGGGTGTACAGACGGCGCTCTGTGTCGGCCACAGGGCGGGGTGTACAGACGGCGCTCTGTGTCGGCCACAGGGCGGGGTGTACAGACGGCGCTCTGTGTCGGCCACAGGGCGGGGTGTACAGACGGCGCTCTGTGTCGGCCACAGGGCGGGGTGTACAGACGGCGCTGTGTCGGCCCCAGGGCGGGGTTTAAAGATCGCGCTGTGTCGGCCACAGGGCGGGGTGTAAAGATCGCGCTCTGTCGGCCACAGGGCGGGGTGTACAGACGGCGCTGTGTCGGCCACAGGGCGGGGTGTACAGACGGCGCTCTGTCGGCCACAGGGCGGGGTGTACAGACGGCGCTGTGTCGGCCCCAGGGCGGGGTTTAAAGATCGCGCTGTGTCGGCCACAGGGCGGGGGGTACAGACGGCGCTGTGTCGGCCCCAGGGCGGGGTTTAAAGATCGCGCTGTGTCGGCCCCAGGGCGGGGTTTAAAGATCGCGCTGTGTCGGCCACAGGGCGGGGTGTACAGACGGCGCTGTGTCGGCCACAGGGCGGGGTTTAAAGATCGCGCTGTGTCGGCCACAGGGCGGGGTTTAAAGATCGCGCTGTGTGGGCCACAGGGCGGGGTTTAAAGATCGCGCTGTATCGGCCACAGGGCGGGGTGTACAGACGGCGCTGTGTCGGCCACAGGGCGGGGTTTAAAGATCGCGCTGTGTCGGCCACAGGGCGGAGTTTAAAGATCGCGTTGTGTCGGCCACAGGGCGGGGTTTAAAGATCGCGTTGTGTCGGTCACAGGGCGGGGTTTAAAGATCGCGCTGTGTCGGCCCCAGGCGGCGGCGAGGGGTGGCAACACTGACGACCCACCCCCGCTGTTTGTTTTCTGCGATACTGTAGCTGAGTGTATGGCCAACGTATGCCGTTATCAGTAGTAATCGCAGCCCGGGGCGACTCGAGCACTGCCGATACGCCGCAGTATGCACCCTTGTATCGCGCGTCTAGTCACGGCCGTGCAAAATACGGTGCACCACTGATAAGAACTCACATTTGCAAGTCAGATGTCCCACCTCACCACTGAATCGCGCTGTTCATTTAGACCTGCCCCACACTACGAACAGTGTACGGCGGCGGCGTCACCTGCCGTGCCGTCCCACAGCCTGGTGGTACTGATCAGATGATCGCACTCTGTCAGTCCTGGATTCACCGGCCGGATGACGTCTCAGCCGCAGTGAAATATCACCTGAAACGTCTCCCCAGCCATACCAACAGACTCGTGGTGCGGTTTAACGAACTCCAGCCAACCAGCCACCAACAGCAACAAACCAACCAATCAACCAACCAACACAACAACCAGTGTAATGGCAAACTCATTGTCAGTAGGTACCTTCTGACCACTCACTCCCCGGACCACTGACCACGGACCACGGACCACTGACCACGGACCACGGACCACGGGCCACGGACCACGGACCACGGACCACGGACCACGGACCACGGACCACGGACCACGGACCACGGACCACGGACCACGGATCACGGACCACGGACCACGGACCACGGACCACGGACCACGGACCACGGACCACGGACCACGGACCACGGACCACGGACCACGGACCACGGACCACGGACCACGGACCACGGACCACGGACCTTTGGAAACATCACATGGTCTACTGATACTGACACACTGTCACTGTCTGCCATCCACTGGGCGTCCGGCCACTGTCACTGATACTGACACCGCCTGTCACCGCCTGCCATCCACTGGGCGTCCGGCCACTGTCACTGATACTGACACACTGTCACTGTCTGCCATCGACTGGGCGTCCGGCCACTGTCACTGATACTGACACACTGTCACTGTCTGCCATCCACTGGGCGTCCGGCCACTGTCACTGATACTGACACCGCCTGCCATCGACTGGGCGTCCGGCCACTGTCACTGATACTGACACACTGTCACTGTCTGCCATCCACTGGGCGTCCGGCCACTGTCACTGATACTGACACACTGTCACTGTCTGCCATCCACTGGACGTCCGGCCACTGTCACTGATACTGACACACTGTCACTGTCTGCCATCCACTGGGCGTCCGGCCACTGTCACTGATACTGACACCGCCTGTCACCGCCTGCCATCCACTGGGCGTCCGGCCACTGTCACTGATACTGACACACTGTCACTGTCTGCCATCCACTGGGCGTCCGGCCACTGTCACTGATACTGACACACTGTCACTGTCTGCCATCGACTGGGCGTCCGGCCACTGTCACTGATACTGACACACTGTCACTGTCTGCCATCCACTGGGCGTCCGGCCACTGTCACTGATACTGACACACTGTCACTGTCTGCCATCCACTGGGCGTCCGGCCACTGTCACTGATACTGACGCACTGTCACTGTCTGCCATCCACTGGGCGTCCGGCCACTGTCACTGATACTGACACCGCCTGCCATCCACTGGGCGTCCGGCCACTGTCACTGATACTGACACACTGTCACTGTCTGCCATCCACTGGGCGTCCGGCCACTGTCACTGATACTGACACACTGTCACTGTCTGCCATCCACTGGGCGTCCGGCCGCTGTCACTGATACTGACACACTGACACCGCCTGCCATCGACTGGGCGTCCGGCCGCGCGGCGGCTGCAATACTCACCATGATGCCGACGAGCACCACGAAGCACACGGCGATCACCACGGCAAACGGGATCAGGTAGTCGGCGAAGTCAAACGGGTTCCCGCTGGTGATGCGCAGGTGGTACCTGCAACAGCGCCGAGCGGCAATGCGTTAGTTACCAGCCCGCGATGCGTTAGTCACCCCGGCAGACCCGCCTGAGACGGGAGGTCAGCCTCTGCCAACCCCTCCCCATCCCACCGCCTCCCGTGGGGGGGGGGGGGGCACCTGAGACGGCAGGTGGCACGGCGGAGCGTGACAAACCAGTGACGATGCGTCACCGCCGCAGACAGAGAAAACACATGCACGACGCACGTCGCACGTCGCGCACGCGCAGAGGGACACGTGTGCGGCCGCCGCGCACCTGGCTGCTGCTGCTGCTGCACTGGCAGTGCCTGGCACTGGTCGCCGGCCGTACAGCACACGGCCGTAACACATCACCGCGTCCCAGCCGGGCCCGGGACGGCGGGACAGATGAGACGGCACACATACACAGACAGACCAGCCAGCCGGGGACAATAGCTACCCAGTGGCCCAGCCGGGCCCGGAACGGCGACTCAGGAACACAGACGGTCCGCCGGGGACCACTAGGTCGGGTCGGACGACACACGGCCAGCCAGCCGGGGACAATGGTCATCCCGTTTAGCGTTTCACAGTGAACCCGGCCCTGTGAAGCTACATCTCCTGGCCTGTCCTGCCGCCCTCAGCCAACTCACCAGTCATATCCCTGTGCAGGCCAACTATTACATACGTCCTATTGACCACGGTTCAGGTTTCACTGTGTTGCAATTACACACGTTTTACGTTACAAATGCAGGGTTATCTAATAGAGGTTAAGGGAGTCAGGACAGCGCGACCGGTCAGGACACGTACCCCGTCCCCCGCTACTCAGTCACGTACCCCGTCCCCCGCTACTCAGTCATGTACCCCGTCCCCCGCTACTCAGTCACGTACCCCGTCCCCCGCTATTCAGTAACGTACCCCGTCCCCCGCTATTCAGCCACGTACCCCGCTACTCAGTCACGTACCCCGTCCCCCGCTACTCAGTCACGTACCCCGTCCCCCGCTACTCAGTAACGTACCCCGTCCCCCGCTACTCAGTCACGTACCCCGTCCCCCGCTACTCAGTCACGTACCCCGTCCCCCGCTACTCAGTCACGTACCCCGTCCCCCGCTACTCAGTAACGTACCCCGTCCCCCGCTACTCAGTCACGTACCCCGTCCCCCGCTACTCAGTAACGTACCCCGTCCCCCGCTACTCAGTCACGTACCCCGTCCCCCGCTACTCAGTAACGTACCCCGTCCCCCGCTATTCAGTAACGTACCCCGTCCCCCGCTACTCAGTCACGTACCCCGTCCCCCGCTACTCAGTAACGTACCCCGTCCCCCGCTACTCAGTCACGTACCCCGTCCCCCGCTACTCAGTCACGTACCCCGTCCCCCGCTACTCAGTAACGTACCCCGTCCCCCGCTACTCAGTCACGTACCCCGTCCCCCGCTACTCAGTCACGTACCCCGTCCCCCGCTACTCAGTAACGTACCCCGTCCCCCGCTACTCAGTCACGTACCCCGTCCCCCGCTACTCAGTCATGTACCCCGTCCCTCTCTACACAGTAACGTACCCCGTCCCCCGCTACTCAGTCACGTACCCCGTCCCCCGCTATTCAGTAACGTACCCCGTCCCCCGCTACTCAGTCACGTACCCCGTCCCCCGCTACTCAGTCACGTACCCCGTCCCCCGCTACTCAGTCATGTACCCCGTCCCTCTCTACACAGTAACGTACCCCGTCCCCCGCTACTCAGTCACGTACCCCGTCCCCCGCTACTCAGTCACGTACCCCGTCCCCCGCTACTCAGTCACGTACCCCGTCCCTCTCTACTCAGTCACGTACCCCGTCCCCCGCTACTCAGTCACGTACCCCGTCCCCCGCTACTCAGTCACGTACCCCGTCCCCCGCTACTCAGTCACGTACCCCGTCCCCCGCTATTCAGTAACGTACCCCGTCCCCCGCTACTCAGTCACGTACCCCGTCCCCCGCTACTCAGTCACGTACCCCGTCCCCCGCTACTCAGTCACGTACCCCGTCCCCCGCTACTCAGTCACGTACCCCGTCCCCCGCTACTCAGTCACGTACCCCGTCCCTCTCTACTCAGTCACGTACCCCGTCCCCCGCTACTCAGTCACGTACCCCGTCCCCCGCTATTCAGTAACGTACCCCGTCCCTCTCTACTCAGTCACGTACCCCGTCCCCCGCTACTCAGTCACGTACCCCGTCCCTCTCCACACAGTAACGTACCCCGTCCCCCGCTATTCAGTAACGTACCCCGTCCCCCGCTACTCAGTCACGTACCCCGTCCCCCGCTACTCAGTAACATACCCCGTCCCCCGCTATTCAGTAACGTACCCCGTCCCCCGCTACTCAGTCACGTACCCCGTCCCCCGCTACTCAGTCGCGTACCCCGTCCCCCGCTACTCAGTAACGTACCCCGTCCCCCGCTACTCAGTAACGTACCCCGTCCCCCGCTACTCAGTCACGTACCCCGTCCCCCGCTACTCAGTAACGTACCCCGTCCCCCGCTACTCAGTAACGTACCCCGTCCCCCGCTACTCAGTCACGTACCCCGTCCCCCGCTACTCAGTCACGTACCCCGTCCCCCGCTACTCAGTAGCGTACCCCGTCCCCCGCTACACAGTCACGTACCCCGTCCCCCGCTATTCAGTAACGTACCCCGTCCCCCGCTACTCAGTCACGTACCCCGTCCCCCGCTACTCAGTCACGTACCCCATCCCCCGCTACTCAGTCACGTACCCCGTCCCCCGCTACTCAGTAACGTACCCCGTCCCCCGCTACTCAGTCACGTACCCCGTCCCCCGCTACTCAGTAACGTACCCCGTCCCCCGCTACACAGTAACGTACCCCGTCCCCCGCTATTCAGTAACGTACCCCGTCCCCCGCTACTCAGTCACGTACCCCGTCCCCCGCTACTCAGTCACGTACCCCGTCCCCCGCTACTCAGTCACGCACCCCGTCCCCCGCTACTCAGTAACGTACCCCGTCCCCCGCTACTCAGTCACGTACCCCGTCCCTCTCTACTCAGTCACGTACCCCGTCCCCCGCTACTCAGTCACGTACCCCGTCCCCCGCTACTCAGTCACGTACCCCGTCCCCCGCTACTCAGTCACGTACCCCGTCCCCCGCTACTCAGTCACGTACCCCGTCCCCCGCTACTCAGTCACGTACCCCATCCCCCGCTATTCAGTAACGTACCCCATCCCCCGCTACACAGTAACGTACCCCGTCCCCCGCTACTCAGTCACGTACCCCGTCCCCCGCTACACAGTAACGTACCCGTCCCCCGCTACTCAGTCACGTACCCCGTCCCCCGCTACTCAGTCACGTACCCCGTCCCCCGCTATTCAGTAACGTACCCCGTCCCCCGCTACTCAGTCACGTACCCCGTCCCCCGCTACTCAGTAACGTACCCCGTCCCCCGCTACTCAGTCACGTACCCCGTCCCCCGCTACTCAGTCATGTACCCCGTCCCCCGCTACTCAGTCACGTACCCCGTCCCCCGCTACTGAGTCACGTACCCCGTCCCCCGCTACTCAGTAACGTACTCCGTCCCCCGCTACTCAGTCACGTACCCCGTCCCCCGCTACTCAGTCACGTACCCCGTCCCCCGCTACTCAGTCACGTACCCCGTCCCCCGCTACTCAGTAACGTACCCCGTCCCCCGCTACTCAGTCGCGTACCCCATCCCCCGCTATTCAGTAACGTACCCCGTCCCCCGCTACTCAGTAACGTACCCCGTCCCCCGCTACTCAGTCACGTACCCCGTCCCCCGCTACTCAGTCACGTACCCCGTCCCCCGCTACTCAGTCACGAACCCCGTCCCCCGCTACTCAGTAACGTACCCCGTCCCCCGCTACTCAGTCACGTACCCCGTCCCCCGCTACTCAGTCACGTACCCCGTCCCCCGCTACTCAGTAACGTACCCCGTCCCCCGCTATTCAGTAACGTACCCCGTCCCCCGCTACTCAGTCACGTACCCCGTCCCCCGCTACACAGTAACGTACCCCGTCCCTCTCTACTCAGCCACGTACCCCGTCCCCCGCTACTCAGTCACGTACCCCGTCCCCCGCTACTCAGTCACGTACCCCGTCCCCCGCTACTCAGTCACGTACCCCGTCCCCCGCTACACAGTCACGTACCCCGTCCCCCGCTACTCAGTCACGTCCCCCGTCCCCCGCTACTCAGTCACGTACCCCATCCCCCGCTATTCAGTAACGTACCCCGTCCCCCGCTACTCAGTAACGTACCCCGTCCCCCGCTACTCAGTCACGTACCCCGTCCCCCGCTACACAGTAACGTACCCCGTCCCTCTCTACTCAGCCACGTACCCCGTCCCCCGCTACTCAGTCACGTACCCCGTCCCCCGCTACTCAGTCACGTACCCCGTCCCCCGCTACACAGTCACGTACCCCGTCCCCCGCTACTCAGCCACGTACCCCGTCCCCCGCTACTCAGTCACGTACCCCGTCCCCCGCTACTCAGTCACGTACCCCGTCCCCCGCTACTCAGTCACGTACCCCGTCCCCCGCTACTCAGTCACGTACCCCATCCCCCGCTATTCAGCCACGTATCCCGTCCCCCGCTATTAAGTCAGGTATCCCGTCCCCCGCTACTCAGTCACGTACCCCGTCCCCCGCTACTCAGTCACGTACCCCGTCCCCCGCTATTCAGTCATGTACCCCGTCCCCGTCCCCCGCTACTCACAGCGAGGCGTTTGTGAAGCGGGTCAGCATGAGACCGTTGGTCTGGCCGACGAAGAAGGACGGGATGGCCACATCCTTCGTACCGTCCCCGTGCATCGGACCTGCCGCCAGGGCGGGGGGGCGGGGGGCGTCACAGACACCGCCATCACCTCGTCACACGGCGGCACATGACCTGTGCACCATGCTATATGAAAGGAATACCCAGACATACGTATGTGGTGTTCGGTCTCAAATCGAACCCCGAACATAACCACATGCCACACGTCATTTTCCCGCACCAGCTAATATGAAGGGCTCACATAACCATGGGTCCACCACGGACGTTCCAGAAGACAACATCAATTGAAGATGATTCTGGATACTATCACCAGATACCAGCCTCGAGTTTTCTCCTGGCCTAGTACTGACAGAACAGAACCGAGTCAGACCAGCGGGGAACAGA
>JAXIVJ010007883.1:0-58306 GCA_036785665.1 Chirona hameri
GCTCCATGTGTACTAATGTGTGTTGTATGTGTTGGTGTCTGCTCCATGTGTACTGATGTGTGTTGTATGTGTTGGTGTCTGCTCCATGTGTACTGATGTGTGTTGTATGTGTTGGTGTCTGCTCCATGTGTACTGATGTGTGTTGTATGTGTTGGTGTCTGCTCCATGTGTACTGATGTGTGTTGTATGTGTTGGTGTCTGCTCCATGTGTACTGATGTGTGTTGTATGTGTTGGTGTCTGCTCCATGTATACTGATGTGTGTTGTATGTGTTGGTGTCTGCTCCATGTGTACTGATGTGTGTTGTATGTGTTGGTGTCTGCTCCATGTGTACTGATGTGTGTTGTATGTGTTGGTGTCTGCTCCATGTGTACTGATGTGTGTTGTATGTGTTGGTGTCTGCTCCATGTGTACTGATGTGTGTTGTATGTGTTGGTGTCTGCTCCATGTATACTGATGTGTGTTGTATGTGTTGGTGTCTGCTCCATGTGTACTGATGTGTGTTGTATGTGTTGGTGTCTGCTCCATGTGTACTGATGTGTGTTGTATGTGTTGGTGTCTGCTCCATGTGTACTGATGTGTGTTGTATGTGTTGGTGTCTGCTCCATGTGTACTGATGTGTGTTGTATGTGTTGGTGTCTGCTCCATGTGTACTGATGTGTGTTGTATGTGTTGGTGTCTGCTCCATGTATACTGATGTGTGTTGTATGTGTTGGTGTCTGCTCCATGTGTACTGATGTGTGTTGTATGTGTTGGTGTCTGCTCCATGTGTACTGATGTATGTTGTATGTGTTGGTGTCTGCTCCATGTATACTGATGTGTGTTGTATGTGTTGGTGTCTGCTCCATGTGTACTGATGTGTGTTGTATGTGTTGGTGTCTGCTCCATGTATACTGATGTGTGTTGTATGTGTTGGTGTCTGCTCTATGTGTACTGATGTGTGTTGTATGTGTTGGTGTCTGCTCCATGTGTACTGATGTATGTTGTATGTGTTGGTGTCTGCTCCATGTATACTGATGTGTGTTGTATGTGTTGGTCCTTATACTGCTCCATGTATACTGCTCCATGTGTACTGATGTGTGTTGTATGTGTTGGTGTCTGCTCCATGTATACTGATGTGTGTTGTATGTGTTGGTGTCTGCTCCATGTGTACTGATGTGTGTTGTATGTGTTGGTGTCTGCTCCATGTGTACTGATGTGTGTTGTATGTGTTGGTGTCTGCTCCATGTGTACTGATGTGTGTTGTATGTGTTGGTGTCTGCTCCATGTGTACTGATGTGTGTTGTATGTGTTGGTGTCTGCTCCATGTGTACTGATGTGTGTTGTATGTGTTGGTGTCTGCTCCATGTGTACTGATGTGTGTTGTATGTGTTGGTGTCTGTTCCATGTGTACTGATGTGTGTTGTATGTGTTGGTGTCTGCTCCATGTATACTGATGTGTGTTGTATGTGTTGGTGTCTGCTCCATGTGTACTGATGTGTGTTGTATGTGTTGGTGTCTGCTCCATGTGTACTGATGTGTGTTGTATGTGTTGGTGTCTGCTCCATGTGTACTGATGTGTGTTGTATGTGTTGGTGTCTGCTCCATGTGTACTGATGTGTGTTGTATGTGTTGGTGTCTGCTCCATGTGTACTGATGTGTGTTGTATGTGTTGGTGTCTGCTCCATGTGTACTGATGTGCGTTGTATGTGTTGGTGTCTGCTCCATGTATACTGATGTGTGTTGTATGTGTTGGTGTCTGCTCCATGTGTACTGATGTGTGTTGTATGTGTTGGTGTCTGCTCCATGTGTACTGATGTGTGTTGTATGTGTTGGTGTCTGCTCCATGTGTATTGATGTGTGTTGTATGTGTTGGTGTCTGCTCCATGTGTACTGATGTGTGTTGTATGTGTTGGTGTCTGCTCCATGTATACTGATGTGTGTTGTATGTGTTGGTGTCTGCTCCATGTATACTGATGTGTGTTGTATGTGTTGGTGTCTGCTCCATGTGTACTGATGTGTGTTGTATGTGTTGGTGTCTGCTCCATATGTACTGATGTGTGTTGTATGTGTTGGTGTCTGCTCCATGTGTACTGATGTGTGTTGTATGTGTTGGTGTCTGCTCCATGTGTACTGATGTGTGTTGTATGTGTTGGTGTCTGCTCCATGTGTACTGATGTGTGTTGTATGTGTTGGTGTCTTCTCCATGTGTACTGATGTGTGTTGTATGTGTTGGTGTCTGCTCCATGTGTACTGATGTGTGTTGTATGTGTTGGTGTCTGCTCCATGTGTACTGATGTGTGTTGTATGTGTTGGTGTCTGCTCCATGTGTACTGATGTGTGTTGTATGTGTTGGTGTCTGCTCCATGTATACTGATGTGTGTTGTATGTGTTGGTGTCTGCTCCATGTGTACTGATGTGTGTTGTATGTGTTGGTGTCTGCTCCATGTGTACTGATGTGTGTTGTATGTGTTGGTGTCTGCTCCATGTGTACTGATGTGTGTTGTATGTGTTGGTGTCTGCTCCATGTGTACTGATGTGTGTTGTATGTGTTGGTGTCTGCTCCATGTGTGCTGATGTGTGTTGTATGTGTTGGTGTCTGCTCCATGTGTACTGATGTGTGTTGTATGTGTTGGTGTCTGCTCCATGTATAGACATAAAAGACATAAAAGACATAAAAGAAAAGTGCAACAAAGAGCCTCTTGGGCCCATCCGAGGTTGCACCCCACCCCCCCCCCCCCCTCCACCAGTCTCGCCCCTTCAAATCACCTTACTCTACCTGCATAAAAGAAGGCTAATCCCACGAGTATTTATGAACTAATCCCTTCTCTGTAAAGTATTTATCTAATCTAATTTTGAAGGAAGCAAGTGTCACTGCATCAGCGACATCCCCTGGTAGCATATTCCAATGTCCTACAACCCTTCTACTGAAAAATGACTGTCGTAGCCTAGTCCTACTTTGTTTCATAATGAGTTTATGCTGATGACCTCTACCTCGATTTTCCCTATTGAACTCAAACATACCCTTTAAATATCCAGAATGCTGACTATTTACAAATTTGAAGACTTCAATTAGATCTCCTCTTAGCCTTCTATATCTAAGTGAAAACATACCCAATTTTTTAAATCTATCTTCATAAGGTAAACTACCAAGACAATTAACCATTTTTGTTGCCCTTTTTGAACTCTTTCTAACAACCAGCAATCTTTCTCATATGTTGGAGACCAGGCTTGTACACAATACTCCAAATGTGGTCTAACGTATGCACAATACAGTTTTGTTATTACCTTTTCACTCTTGTAGGAAACATTTCTGTTAATGGCCCCTAGCATTCTAAGTGCCTTTTTCCTAGCTTTTACAACCTGGTCTGACGCTGATAGTCTATTGTTTACCACGACACCTAAATCTCTTTCCTTTTCAGTCTGCTCCATTTTCTGCCCACCCATTTCATACCTATGTTTACTGCTAACCCGTCCAGCGTGCATAATCTTACATTTACTCAAGTTGAATTTCATCTGCCATGCTTCAGACCACTCAACTAGCTTGTCCAGATCTGATTGAAAAACATCCTGATCATGTTTTCCTCTAATAATCCTGACAACTTTTAGATCGTCTGCAAATTTCAAGACTTTGCTGTCTATACTGTTCTCAATTGCATTCACAAATATTATAAAAAGCAATGGGCCCAGGACTGAGCCCTGTGGAACCCCACTGAGAACCTCCTTCCATTGTGATTGGTACCCATTCAATATAACCCTTTGCTGGCGTCCTGAAAGCCACGTTTCTATCCAATCCAGAATCTTGCCCCTGATCCCATGCATTTTAAGTTGCAACCCCAGTCTTGTATGGGGGACTTTGTCAAATGCTTTACTGAAATCAAGAAAAGCTACATCTAGCTGTTTACCCTGATCAAAGCTATCTGTTGCAACATCCAAAAACTCCAGAAGATTAGTTAAACAAGAACGGCCCTTCCTAAAGCCATGCTGTGTATCCTTGATGAGTTCATTTTGCTCCAAGAATTCAACAATCTTATCTTTGATGATTGATTCAAGCACCTTGCAGACTAATGAGGTCAGACTAACCGGTCTATAGTTTTCCTCTTTACTTCTATCTCCCTTTTTATGAATAGGAACAACATTTGCTCTTTTCCAATCAAGTGGAATTTTACTATCTGCGAGTGATTTAGAAAATATTATGGCTAATGGAACCGACACTCCCTTTCAGATTCTCTTAAAAGTCTAGCATGGATTTCATCAGGTCCTTGTGCCTTGTTAGGCCTTACTTTCTTTAGATATTCTAGAACAAGTTCACTACTTATGCCACCTAGCTCTCCTATAGTCTCCTCTGTCTCTAGCTCAGGCTGAAGTGCTGCAATACTACTCTGGTCCTCGATAGTAAAGACAGATTGAAACTGATCATTAAGCACTTCAACCATTTCACTGTCCTTGCTAACTAACACATCATCTACCTTAAATGGACCTATATTTTTGGAAACTGTACTGAACTTATAAAAACTGAAGAACTTCTTACTATCTGCATTACAATGTCTAGCTAAATCAAGTTCCTTTGCCCTTTTAGCTGCTCTGACCTTTTTCTTAACTGAATTTCTTGCATTCTGGTAGGCCTTCCGATTTATATCTAGTGAAGATCCCTTCAAAATGCCAAATGCACTTCTTTTAGCTTGTATAGCACTCCTTACTTCTGGGGTAAGCCAAACTGGTTTGCCCTTGGTTCTGTTACGTTTGTGCCTGAGGGGTATATGCCGATTTTGAATTTGGCTTAATCTAGCTTTGAAAAATTCCAGGCCTCACATGCATCTAAACCTGCCAACTCAACGTTCCATTTTATCCGTGCGAGGTCATTTCTAGTACCATCAAAATCAGCCCGGCTGAAGTTTGGAACCATAATAAGGTTATCTTTGGGCCTCATTTCTGATGAGATATTGAATTTAACCATATTGTGATCACTGGTTCCTAGACCTGCACAAATACTTCTGTCACTAACTAGATCACTGTTGTCTGAGAATACAAGGTCTAGAATGGAGCAATGTCTGGTTGGCTCTGTTACAAACTGATGCATGAAAAGCTCCTCTTCAAAGATGTGCCTATACAACCTACACTCATTTGTTTCCTCTGCTATACTTTCGTATCCTCTTAAGTTAAAATCTCCCATAATAAGACACTGAGCCCGAAAGTTCCTACGTATTTCCTCACAAATATCTTGGTCTGTTTCAGCTTGGGAGTTCCTTGGAAGATTCCCTGGTCTGTAAAATGCACCGATCCTCAACCTTCCTCTGTTTCCTGTACCAATTTTAATGTCAAACCAGATTGATTCTACTTCTTTTACTTTACTAGAATCATCAACTCTAGTAGTGCAGTACAAGCTATTTACATATACAAACACTCCGCCCCCCTGCCGTGATTCTCTGCGGTATGAGAACATGTTATACCCTTGTAACTCGAAATCCTGTAGCCTATCCCTATTATACCCCTCACTAACCCATGTCTCGGTTACACAAATTATATCAGGCTTTTCAAGGGCAACATAACACTCAAACTCATCAAATTTAGACCTAATACTTTGGGCATTCAGCAACACACATGTGATCTTATACTTTGAGCTGACTCTACTAATTCTGAGGGAATTATGATCTACTGTCCTATTCTGACATGAACTTCTACCAATGCTTACTTCCTGATGCCCTAGTACTAGCGTCCCCGACCCCCTCCTACCTAGTTTCCATGAATGACACTTCTGTAGGCATCTCCCAAAGCCCTTGCCCCCTCATCCGATAAGTGAAGCCCATCCTTCATATAGTACCTACGCCACTCATAGAACTGATCCCATAAGTCTACATAACTAAGCCCCATAGCTGAACATAAGTCCTGAACTGAGCTGTTCACAGACAGAGCTCTCGAGTACCACTCCTCACTGGCTCCACAGCGAGGGAGGATGCCAGTCACAATGACTGGTTTCCTGGACTCCTTCAACCTCTGCAGCAGGCTCCGGTACTCCGCTACTATTCTCACACTCTGCCTAGGTCCTATGTCGTTCACCCCCACCTGTAGTATAACTGTCTCCGGGCTACTCCTACCAAGTTCTGCCTCAATGACAGGGCCCATATCAACTACTCTTGCCCCTGGTTTGACTATACATCTGTCCCTCTTCCCACAGAATGTTCGCCCTAAGGGCCTTACCCTTGAATCCCCAACCACTAAATGCTGAATCTCTTCCCTGTCACTTTCAGCTGCTGACTCTAACGCACTGAACCTATTTGCTATTGTAACCTGCGGATGTTCCCTGGGGCTGTACTGCCTGACTCTACCCTGAACTTTTGTCCATCCCTCCTGATCCCCTTCCCTCTTCCTCATCCAGATTCTGCTACCACCCTCCATTACCCAGCACCCCTCCTCATCCTTACTGTCTGTGGCCCTAGCATTACTTTCCACAATGTTGAGTCTCCAGAAACGTGACCCTCCAACACACTTCCAAACCCCAGCCGCACTATCCACCTTTGCCTTATCTTCCTCCCTTATGCCCCTATCAGAACTACCACTGGTCCCTGATCCTGTAGGCTCCTTTTCTGACCCCCTAACCACGATCTGCGCATACGTTCCTTGGTCAGGAGCTACACCCTCCTGCGGCTCATCTCTACACCTACACTTACTTAACTGCGCCTCAAGCTCCGCTACCCTAGCCTGGAGGGCCTCTAGCTCTGCTACCTTCGCCTGCATCCTAGTCATGCTCATTTGAATACACTAGTAACTTAGGTATATAACTTAGGTACTATGCACTTTTCAATACTTTACTAACTTAACTTAACTTTTTTTTGTTTTTTTGTTTGTTTTTTCTTCTTCTAAACCTTAACTAGATCTAAGTAAAGCTAGTGACACAAATCAGCTATGAGGGCACCTAATACTAGACTAAATATCTAATCCTTAAATAAACTGAATACTAAATACACCTTAATTATCCCTAATTTTCTAAAATTATCTACTTATCCAACCCTGCAACTAATAACACAAAAATAAGACTAAGACAATTTTGGCGCACACAAGCTAGAATGAAAAGTCCTTTAAAAAGCAAGTAAGAGGTAACAGCTAACTATGAATGCTTAAAAATAATACCTAAACGATCCACAAAACTAAATATATAATCCTTATATCTAAATATAATGTGGTTCCTCAAAAAATACACAAAACAACAGAGCTATACTGATGTGTGTTGTATGTGTTGGTGTCTGCTCCATGTGTACTGATGTGTGTTGTATGTGTTGGTGTCTGCTCCATGTGTACTGATGTGTATTGTATGTGTTGGTGTCTGCTCCATGTGTACTGATGTGTGTTGTATGTGTTGGTGTCTGGTCCATGTGTACTGATGTGTGTTGTATGTATTGGTGTCTGCTCCATGTATACTGATGTGTGTTGTATGTGTTGGTGTCTGCTCCATGTGTACTGATGTGTGTTGTATGTGTTGGTGTCTGCTCCATGTATACCGATGTGTGTTGTATGTGTTGGTGTCTGCTCCATGTATACTGATGTGTGTTGTATGTGTTGGTGTCTGCTCCATGTATACTGATGTGTGTTGTATGTGTTGGTGTCTGCTCCATGTGTACTGATGTGTGTTGTATGTGTTGGTGTCTGCTCCATGTATACTGATGTGTGTTGTATGTGTTGGTGTCTGCTCCATGTGTACTGATGTGTGTTGTATGACGTGTTGGTGTCTGCTCCATGTGTACTGATGTGTGTTGTATGTGTTGGTGTCTGCTCCATGTGTACTGATGTGTGTTGTATGTGTTGGTGTCTGCTCCATGTGTACTGATGTGTGTTGTATGTGTTGGTGTCTGCTCCATGTGTACTGATGTGTGTTGTATGTGTTGGTGTCTGCTCCATGTATACTGATGTGTGTTGTATGACGTGTTGGTGTCTGCTCCATGTATGCTAATGTATGTTCTGTGTGCATACTGCTTCCTGCCGTGTTCTGTTTATGCTGTCATTGTGTGTGATCTATGTATTCTAACATGTGTGTTCTTTGTGTGTACTAAAGCGTGCTCTGTGTGTGTGGTATATGTAGATGTGGGTGTGGGTGTGGATGTGGATGTGGATGTGGATGTGGATGTGGATGTGGATGTGGATGTGGATGTGGATGTGGGTGTGGGTGTGGGTGTGGGTGTGGGTGTGGGTGTGGGTGTGGGTGTGGGTGTGGGTGTGGGTGTGGGTGTGGGTGTGGGTGTGGGTGTGGGTGTGTGTGTGTGTGTGTGTGTGTGTGTGTGTGTGTGTGTGTGTGTGTGTGTGGGTGTGGGTGTGTGTTCTGACTTCTGCGTCCATTGACTGTTCTGTGTGTATGCTGATGCACGTGTGTTTCATGTATGCTCTGTATGTGTCATAGGCGTACCACAGGGGGAGGGGGCAAACGAGGCAATTACCCCCCCCCCCCCCCTGAAGGTCCGTACGTGCTTATTTTTGTGTGGGTGTACCTTATGATACAAAATTGCCCCCTCTTGGAGTGAATCCTGGGTACGCCACTGGTATGTGTTCTGTGTGTGCTGACACGTGTGTTCTGTGTGTGTTGACATGTGTTCTGTGTGTGCTGGCACGTGTGTTCTGTGTACGCTGACACGTGTGTTCTGTTTACGTTCGTCAGCGCTGATTGACGACATCTCTGACCTGACTGAGCGCGGTAATGCACGGATGGAGCGGCAGACTCGCCAGGTCCGAATGGTGGACAGGAAGGCCTCAGGAACCTGCTGTGAGTCCACCCCCCCCCCCCCCCCCCCCACCACCACCACCACCATTGGTGGCTGTATCGCTGTATTGTGCAGCTCTGTGTGCCGGGTGATACTCTGCTATATTCATATACTCTGATATATTCAAATACTCTGCTATATTCATATACTCTGATATATTCATATACTCTGATATGATTCATATACTCTGCTATATTCATATACTCTGCTATATTCATATACTCTGATATATTCATATACTCTGATATATTCATATACTCTGATATATTCATATACTCTGCTATGATTCATATACTCTGCTATGATTCATATACTCTGCTATATTCATATACTCTGCTATATTCATATACTCTGCCATATTTATATACTCTGATATATTCATATACTCTGCTATAATCATATACTCTGCTATATTCATATACTCTGATATATTCATATACTCTGCTATATTCATATACTCTGCTATATTCAAATACTCTGCTATGATTCATATACTCTGCTATAATCATATACTCTGCTATATTCAAATACTCTGTTATATTCAAATACTCTGCTATATTCATATGCTCTGCTATATTCATATACTCTGCTATATTCATATACTCTGTTATATTCATATACTCTGCTATAATCATATACTCTGCTATATTCAAATACTCTGTTATATTCAAATACTCTGCTATATTCATATGCTCTGCTATATTCATATACTCTGCTATATTCATATACTCTGCTATATTCATATACTCTGATATATTCATATACTCTGATATATTCAAATACTCTGCTATATTCATATACTCTGATATATTCATATACTCTGATATGATTCATATACTCTGCTATATTCATATACTCTGCTATATTCATATACTCTGATATATTCATATACTCTGATATATTCATATACTCTGATATATTCATATACTCTGCTATGATTCATATACTCTGCTATGATTCATATACTCTGCTATATTCATATACTCTGCTATATTCATATACTCTGCCATATTTATATACTCTGATATATTCATATACTCTGCTATAATCATATACTCTGCTATATTCATATACTCTGATATATTCATATACTCTGCTATATTCATATACTCTGCTATATTCAAATACTCTGCTATGATTCATATACTCTGCTATAATCATATACTCTGCTATATTCAAATACTCTGTTATATTCAAATACTCTGCTATATTCATATGCTCTGCTATATTCATATACTCTGCTATATTCATATACTCTGTTATATTCATATACTCTGCTATAATCATATACTCTGCTATATTCAAATACTCTGTTATATTCAAATACTCTGCTATATTCATATGCTCTGCTATATTCATATACTCTGCTATATTCATATACTCTGATATATTCATATACTCTGATATATTCATATACTCTGATATATTCATATACTCTGCTATAATCATATACTCTGATATATTCATATACTCTGCTATAATCATATACTCTGCTATAATCATATACTCTGCTATATTCATATACTCTGATATATTCAAATACTCTGCTATGATTCATATACTCTGCTATAATCATATACTCTGCTATATTCAAATATTCTGCTATAATCATATACTCTGCTATATTAAAATACTCTGTTATATTCACATACTCTGCTATATTAATATGCTCTGCTATATTCATATGCTCTGCTATATTCATATACTCTGATATATTCAAATGCTCTGCTATATTCATATGTTCTGCTATATTCATATACTCTGCTTTATTCATATACTCTGCTATATTCATATACTTTGCTATGATTCATATACTCTGCTATGATTCATATACTCTGCTATAATCATATACTCTGCTATATTCAAATACTCTGCTATATTCATATACTCTGCTATATGCATATACTCTGCTATATTCATATACTCTGATATATTCATATACTCTGATATATTCATATACTCTGATATATTCATATACTCTGATATATTAAAATACTCTGCTATATTCATATATTCTGCTATATTCATATACTCTGATATATTCATATACTCTGATATATTCATATACTTGATATATTCATATACTCTGCTATATTCATATACTCTGCTATGATTCATATACTCTGCTATATTCATATACTCTGCTATATTCATATACTCTGATATATTCATATACTCTGATATATTCATATACTCTGATATATTCATATACTCTGCTATATTCATATGCTCTGCTATATTCATATACTCTGCTATATTCATATACTCTGATATATTCATATACTCTGATATATTCATATACTTGATATATTCATATACTTGATATATTCATATACTCTGCTATATTCATATACTCTGCTATGATTCATATACTCTGCTATATTCATATACTCTGCTATATTCATATACTCTGATATATTCATATACTCTGATATATTCATATACTCTGATATATTCATATACTCTGCTATATTCATATGCTCTGCTATATTCATATACTCTGCTATATTCATATACTCTGCTATATTCATATACTCTGCTATAATCATATACTCTGCTATATTCAAATACTCTGTTATATTCAAATACTCTGCTATATTCATATGCTCTGTTATATTCAAATACTCTGCTATATTCATATGCTCTGCTATATTCATATGCTCTGCTATATTCATATACTCTGATATATTCAAATACTCTGCTATATTCATATGCTCTGCTATATTCATATACTCTGCTATATTCATATACTCTGCTATATTCATATACTCTGCTATGATTCATATACTCTGCTATATTCATATACTCTGCTATATTCATATACTCTGCTATATTCATATACTCTGATATATTCATATACTCTGATATATTCATATACTCTGCTATATTCATATGCTCTGCTATATTCATATACTCTGCTATATTCATATACTCTGATATACTCATATACTCTGATATATTCATATACTTGATATATTCATATACTTGATATATTCATATACTCTGCTATATTCATATACTCTGCTATGATTCATATACTCTGCTATATTCATATACTCTGCTATATTCATATACTCTGATATATTCATATACTCTGATATATTCATATACTCTGATATATTCATATACTCTGCTATATTCATATGCTCTGCTATATTCATATACTCTGCTATATTCATATACTCTGCTATATTCATATACTCTGCTATAATCATATACTCTGCTATATTCAAATACTCTGTTATATTCAAATACTCTGCTATATTCATATGCTCTGTTATATTCAAATACTCTGCTATATTCATATGCTCTGCTATATTCATATGCTCTGCTATATTCATATACTCTGATATATTCAAATACTCTGCTATATTCATATGCTCTGCTATATTCATATACTCTGCTATATTCATATACTCTGCTATATTCATATACTCTGCTATGATTCATATACTCTGCTATATTCATATACTCTGCTATATTCATATACTCTGCTATATTCATATACTCTGATATATTCATATACTCTGATATATTCATATACTCTGATATATTCAAATACTCTGCTATATTCATATACTCTGCTATATTCATATACTTTGATATATTCATATACTCTGATATATTCATATACTCTGATATATTCATATACTCTGATATATTCATATACTCTGCTATATTCATATACTCTGCTATGATTCATATACTCTGCTATATTCATATACTCTGATATATTCATATACTCTGATATATTCATATACTCTGATATATTCATATACTCTGATATATTCATATACTCTGATATATTCATATACTCTGATATATTCATATACTCTGCTATATTCATATACTCTGCTATATTCATATACTCTGATATATTAATATACTCTGATGTATTCAAATACTCTGATATATTCATATACTCTGATATATTCATGTACTCTGATATATTCATATACTCTGATATATTCATATACTCTGATATATTCATTACAGCATTAAACATTAGAGAATATGCTCTTTGAATGTATGCAACTCAAAGATGATAGAGACGAGGCCCAAAGGAGGTACCACACCAAGTTAGAGAGAAAACTCCCAGCGGTAGAATGCATCATCGCTGCTGATAGGGAGCAGAGCCTTATCATCCATCATATCTGCAAGGCCTGCATACAGAGGGAAATCATCGATAAAAACAGCATATCTGTCACATAAAATAGGCTTGAAGAGCTTATGCATTCAACTGAAACAAGACGATCATAAATGATCATGCATCTGCAAGATGGAGTCGACCATTCAAGTTCAAATTCAAGTTCTGATATATTCATATACTCTGATATATTCATATACTCTGATATATTCATATACTCTGATGTATTCATATGCTCTGATATATTCATATACTCTGCTATAATCATATACTCTGCTATATTCAAATACTCTGCTATATTCATATACTCTGATATATTCATATACTCTGCTATAATCATATACTCTGATATATTCATATACTCTGCTATATTCATATACTCTGCTATATGCATATACTCTGATATATTCATATACTCTGATATGATTCATATACTCTGCTATATTCATATACTCTGCTATGATTCATATACTCTGCTATATTCATATACTCTGATATATTCATATACTCTGATATATTCATATACTCTGATATATTCAAATACTCTGCTATATTCATATACTCTGATATATTCATATAATCTGCTATAATCATATACATATGCTATAATCACATCATATGCTATAATGTATATTCATATACTCTGCTATGATTCATATACTCTGATATATTCATATACTCTGCTATAATCATATACTCTGCTATATTCATATACTCTGATATATTCATATACTCTGCTATATTCATATACTCTGCTATATTCAAATACTCTGCTATGATTCATATACTCTGCTATAATCATATACTCTGCTATATTCAAATACTCTGTTATATTCAAATACTCTGCTATATTCATATGCTCTGCTATATTCATATGCTCTGCTATATTCATATACTCTGATATATTCAAATACTCTGCTATATTCATATGCTCTGCTATATTCATATACTCTGCTATATTCATATACTCTGCTATGATTCATATACTCTGCTATAATCATATATATTCTGCTATATTCAAATACTCTGCTATCTTCATATACTCTGCTATGATTCAAATACTCTGCTATATTCATATACTCTGCTATATGCATATACTCTGCTATATGCATATACTCTGCTATATGCATATACTCTGCTATATTCATATACTCTGATATATTCATATACTCTGCTATATTCATATACTCTGTTATATTGATATACTCTGCTATATTCATATACTCTGCTATATTCATATACTCTGCTATATTCATATACTCTGCTATATTCATATACTCTGCTATATGCATATACTCTGCTATATTCATATACTCTGCTATAATCATATACTCTGCTATGATTCATATACTCTGCTATGATTCATATACTCTGCTATATTCATATACTCTGCTATATTAATATACTCTGCTATATTCATATACTCTGCTGTATTCATATACTCTGCTATATGCATATACTCTGCTATATTCATATACTCTGCTATAATCATATACTCTGCTATATGCATATACTCTGCTATATTCATATACTCTGCTATAATCATATACTCTGATATATTCATATACTCTGCTATATTCATATACTCTGCTATATTCATATACTCTGATATATTCATATACTCTGCTATATTCATATACTCTGCTATATGCATATACTCTGCTATATTCATATACTCTGCTATATTCATATACTCTGATATATTCATATACTCTGCTATATTCAAATACTCTGCTATATTCATATACTTTGCTATATTCAAATACTCTGCTATATTCATATACTCTGATATATTATATACTCTGATATATTCATATACTCTGCTATATGCATATACTCTGCTATATTCATATACTCTGCTATATTCAAATACTCTGCTATATTCATATACTCTGATATATTCATATACTCTGTTATATTCAAATACTCTGGTATATGCATATACTCTGCTATATTAATATACTCTGCTATGATTCATATACTCTGCTATATTCAAATACTCTGCTATATTCATATACTCTGCTATATGCATATACTCTGCTATATTCATATACTCTGCTATATTCATATACTCTGATATATTCATATACTCTGCTATATTCAAATACTCTGCTATATTCATATACTCTGCTATATTCGTATACTCTGATATATTCATATACTCTGTTATAATCATATACTCTGTTATAATCATATACTCTGATATATTCATATACTCTGATATATTCATATACTCTGCTATAGTCATATACCCTGCTATATTCATATACTCTGCTATGATTCATATACTCTGATATATTCATATACTCTGATATATTCATATACTCTGATATATTCATATACTCTGATATATTCATATACTCTGCTATATTCATATGCTCTGCTATATTCATATCCTCTGCTATATTCATATACTCTGCTATGATTCACATACTCTGCTATGATTCATATACTCTGATATATTCATATACTCTGCTATATTCATATACTCTGCTATATTCATATACTGTGATATATTCATATACTCTGCTATATTCATATACTCTGATATATTCATATACTCTGTTATAATCATATACTCTGATATATTCATATACTCTGCTATAATCATATACTCTGCTATATTCAAATACTCTGAAATATTCATATACTCTGCTATATTCATATACTCTGATATATTCATATACTCTGCTATGATTCATATACTCTGATATATTCATATACTCTGATATATTCATATACCCTGCTATATTCATATACTCTGCTATATGCATATACTCCGCTATATTCATATACTCTAAACATAAACATAAACATATTCATATACTCTGCTATATTCATATACTCTGCTATGTTCATATACTCTGCTATATTCATATACTCTGCTATATTCATATACTCTGCTATATTCATATACTCTGATATATTCATATACTCTGATATATTCATATACTCTGCTATATTAATATACTCTGCTATATTCATATACTCTGATATATTCATATACTCTGATATATTCATATACTCTGCTATATTCGTATACTCTGCTATATTCATATGCTCTGATATATTCATATACTCTGATATATCCATATACTCTGCTATAATCATATACTCTGCTATATTCATATACTCTGATATATTCATATACTCTGCTATATTCATATACTCTGCTATATTCAAATACTCTGATATATTCATTCTGCTATATTCATATACTCTGATATATTCATATACTCTGCTATATTCAAATACTCTGCTATATTCATATACTCTGCTATATTCATATGCTCTGATATATTCATATACTCTGATATATCCATATACTCTGCTATAATCATATACTCTGCTATATTCATATACTCTGATATATTCATATACTCTGCTATATTCATATACTCTGCTATATTCAAATACTCTGATATATTCATATACTCTGATATATTCATATACTCTGCTATAATCATATACTCTGCTATATTCATATACTCTGTTATATTCAAATACTCTGCTATATTCATATACTCTGCTATATTCAAATACTCTGTTATATTCAAATACTCTGCTATATTCATATACTCTGATATATTCAAATACTCTGATATATTAATATACTCTGATATATTCATATACTCTGCTATATTCATATACTCTGATATATTCATATACTCTGTGATATTCATATACTCTGATATATTCAAATACTCTGTTATATTCAAATACTCTGCTATATTCATATACTCTGCTATGATTCATATACTCTGCTATGATTCATATACTCTGATATATTCATATGCTCTGCTATATTCAAATACTCTGCTATGTTCATATGCTCTGCTATATTCATATACTCTGCTATGATTCATATACTCTGATATATTCATATACTCTGATATATTCATATACTCTGCTATATTCATATACTCTGCTATGATTAATATACTTTGCTATATTCATATACTCTGCTATATTCATATACTCTGCTATATTCAAATACTCTGCTATATTCATATACTCTGCTATGATTCATATACTCTGCTATGATTCATATACTCTGATATATTCATATGCTCTGTTATATTCAAATACTCTGCTATGATTCATATGCTCTGCTATAATCATATACTCTGCTATATTCAAATACTCTGTTATATTCAAATACTCTGCTATATTCATATGCTCTGTTATATTCATATACTCTGCTATGATTCATATACTCTGATATATTCATATACTCTGATATATTCATATACTCTGCTATATTCATATACTCTGCTATATTCATATACTCTGCTATATTCATATACTCTGCTATGATTCATATACTCTGCTATGATTCATATACTCTGATATATTCATATACTCTGATGTGATTCATATACTCTGCTATATTCATATACTCTGCTATGATTCATATACTATGTTATATTCATATACTCTGATATATTCATATACTCTGATATGATTCATATACTCTGCTATATTCATATACTCTGCTATGATTTATATACTCTGATATATTCATATACTCTGATATATTCAAATACTCTGCTATATTCATATACTCTGATATATTCATATAATCTGCTATAATCATATACTCTGCTATATTCATATACTCTGCTATGATTCACATACTTTGCTATGATTCATATACTCTGATATATTCATATATTCTGATATATTCATATACTCTGATATATTCATATACTCTGCTATAATCATATACTCTGCTATATTCATATACTCTGATATATTCATATACTCTGCTATATTCATATACTCTGCTATATTCATGTACTCTGCTATATTCATATACTGTGATATATTCATATACTCTGATATATTCATATACTCTGCTATATTTATATACTCTGCTATATTCATATACTCTGATATATTCATATACTCTGCTATATGCATATACTCTGCAATATTCATATACTCTGCTATAATCATATACTCTGCTATGATTCAAATACTCTGCTATATTCATATACTCTGCTATATTCATACACTCTGCTATATTCAAATACTCTGCTATATTCATATACTCGGCTATATTCATATACTCTGCTATATTCATATACTCTGCTATATTCATATACTCTGGTATATTCATATACTCTGCTATATTCATATACTCTGCTATATGCATATACTCTGCTATATTCATATACTCTGTTATATGCAAATACTCTGCTATATTCATATACTCTGCTATATTCATATACTCTGATATATTCATATACTCTGCTATATTCATATACTCTGCTATATTCATATACTCTGCTATATTCATATACTCTGCTATATTCATATACTCTGCTATATTCATATACTCTGCTATATTCAAATACTCTGCTATATTCATATGCTCTGCTATATTCATATACATATACTCTGCTATATTCATATACTCTGCTATATTCATATACTCTGCTATATTCATATACTCTGCTATATTCATATACTCTGTTATATTCATATACTCTGCTATATTCATATACTCTGCTATATTCATATACTCTGCTATGATTCATATACTCTGCTATGATTCATATACTCTGCTATATTCATATATTCTGCTGCTATATTCAAATACTCTGCTATATTCAAATACTCTGCTATATTCATATACTCTGCTATATTCATATACTCTGCTATATTCAAATACTCTGATATATTAATATACTCTGCTATATTCATATACTCTGCTATATTCATATACTCTGTTATATTCATATACTCTGCTATATTAAAATACTCTGCTATATTCAAATACTCTGTTATATTCATATGCTCTGCTATATTCATATACTCTGCTATATTCATATACTCTGATATATTCATATAATCTGCTATATTCATATACTCTGATATATTCATATACTCTGCTATATTCAAATACTCTGCTATATTAATATACTCTTATATATTCATATACTCTGCTATATGCAAATACTCTGATATATTCATATACTCTGCTATATTCATATACTCTGCTATATTCATATACTCTGATATATTCATATACTCTGCTATATTCATATACTCTGCTATATTCATATACTCTGCTATATTAATATACTCTGTTATATTCATATACTCTGCTATATTCATATACTCTTGTGTATTTATATACTCTGCTATATTCATATACTCTGCTATATTCATTTACTCTGGTATATTCATATACTCTGATATATTCATATACTCTGCTATATTCATATACTCTGCTATATTCATATACTCTGCTATATTCATATACTCTGCTATATTCATATACTCTGCTATATTCATATACTCTGATATATTCATATACTCTGGTATATTAATATACTCTGCTATATTCATATACTCTGCTATATTCATATACTGTGATATATTCATATACTCTGCTGTATTCATATACTCTGCTATATTCATATCCTCTGCTATATTCATATACTCTGCTATATTCATATACTCTGCTATATTCATATACTCTGATATATTCATATACTCTGCTATATTCATATACTCTGCTATATTCATATACTCTGCTATATTCATATACTCTGCTATATTCATATACTCTGCTATATTCATATACTCTGCTATGATTCATATACTCTGCTATGATTCATATACTCTGCTATATTCATATATTCTGCTGCTATATTCAAATACTCTGCTATATTCAAATACTCTGCTATATTCATATACTCTGCTATATTCATATACTCTGCTATATTCAAATACTCTGATATATTAATATACTCGGCTATATTCATATACTCTGCTATATTCATATACTCTGTTATATTCATATACTCTGCTATATTAAAATACTCTGCTATATTCAAATACTCTGCTATATTCATATGCTCTGCTATATTCATATACTCTGCTATATTCATATACTCTGATATATTCATATAATCTGCTATATTCATATACTCTGATATATTCATATACTCTGCTATATTCAAATACTCTGCTATATTAATATACTCTTATATATTCATATACTCTGCTATATGCAAATACTCTGATATATTCATATACTCTGCTATATGCATATACTCTGCTATATTCATATACTCTTATATATTCATATACTCTGATATATTCATATACTCTGCTATATTCATATACTCTGCTATATTCATATACTCTGCTATATTAATATACTCTGTTATATTCATATACTCTGCTATATTCATATACTCTGGTGTATTTATATACTCTGCTATATTCATATACTCTGCTATATTCATTTACTCTGCTATATTCATATACTCTGCTATATTCAAATACTCTGCTATATTCATATACTCTACTATATTCATATGCTCTGATATATTCATATACTCTGATATATCCATATACTCTGCTATAATCATATACTCTGCTATATTCATATACTCTGATATATTCATATACTCTGCTATATTCATATACTCTGCTATATTCAAATACTCTGATATATTCATTCTGCTATATTCATATACTCTGCTATATTCAAATACTCTGCTATATTCATATACTCTGCTATATTCATATGCTCTGATATATTCATATACTCTGATATATCCATATACTCTGCTATAATCATATACTCTGCTATATTCATATACTCTGATATATTCATATACTCTGCTATATTCATATACTCTGCTATATTCAAATACTCTGATATATTCATATACTCTGATATATTCATATACTCTGCTATAATCATATACTCTGCTATATTCATATACTCTGTTATATTCAAATACTCTGCTATATTCATATACTCTGCTATATTCAAATACTCTGTTATATTCAAATACTCTGCTATATTCATATACTCTGATATATTCAAATACTCTGATATATTAATATACTCTGATATATTCATATACTCTGCTATATTCATATACTCTGATATATTCATATACTCTGTGATATTCATATACTCTGATATATTCAAATACTCTGTTATATTCAAATACTCTGCTATATTCATATACTCTGCTATGATTCATATACTCTGCTATGATTCATATACTCTGATATATTCATATGCTCTGCTATATTCAAATACTCTGCTATGTTCATATGCTCTGCTATATTCATATACTCTGCTATGATTCATATACTCTGATATATTCATATACTCTGATATATTCATATACTCTGCTATATTCATATACTCTGCTATGATTAATATACTTTGCTATATTCATATACTCTGCTATATTCATATACTCTGCTATATTCAAGTACTCTGCTATATTCATATACTCTGCTATGATTCATATACTCTGCTATGATTCATATACTCTGATATATTCATATGCTCTGTTATATTCAAATACTCTGCTATGATTCATATACTCTGCTATAATCATATACTCTGCTATATTCAAAAACTCTGTTATATTCAAATACTCTGCTATATTCATATGCTCTGTTATATTCATATACTCTGCTATGATTCATATACTCTGATATATTCATATACTCTGATATATTCATATACTCTGATATATTCATATACTCTGCTATATTCATATACTCTGCTATATTCATATACTCTGCTATATTCATATACTCTGCTATGATTCATATACTCTGCTATGATTCATATACTCTGATATATTCATATACTCTGATATGATTCATATACTCTGCTATATTCATATACTCTGCTATGATTCATATACTATGTTATATTCATATACTCTGATATATTCATATACTCTGATATGATTCATATACTCTGCTATATTCATATACTCTGCTATGATTTATATACTCTGATATATTCATATACTCTGATATATTCAAATACTCTGCTATATTCATATACTCTGATATATTCATATAATCTGCTATAATCATATACTCTGCTATATTCATATACTCTGCTATGATTCACATACTTTGCTATGATTCATATACTCTGATATATTCATATATTCTGATATATTCATATACTCTGATATATTCATATACTCTGCTATAATCATATACTCTGCTATATTCATATACTCTGATATATTCATATACTCTGCTATATTCATATACTCTGCTATATTCATATACTCTGCTATATTCATATACTGTGATATATTCATATACTCTGATATATTCATATACTCGGCTATATTTATATACTCTGCTATATTCATATACTCTGATATATTCATATACTCTGCTATATGCATATACTCTGCAATATTCATATACTCTGCTATAATCATATACTCTGCTATGATTCAAATACTCTGCTATATTCATATACTCTGCTATATTCATACACTCTGCTATATTCAAATACTCTGCTATATTCATATACTCGGCTATATTCATATACTCGGCTATATTCATATACTCTGCTATATTCATATACTCTGGTATATTCATATACTCTGCTATATTCATATACTCTGCTATATGCATATACTCTGCTATATTCATATACTCTGTTATATGCAAATACTCTGCTATATTCATATACTCTGCTATATTCATATACTCTGATATATTCATATACTCTGCTATATTCATATACTCTGCTATATTCATATACTCTGCTATATTCATATACTCTGCTATATTCATATACTCTGCTATATTCAAATACTCTGCTATATTCATATGCTCTGCTATATTCATATACATATACTCTGCTATATTCATATACTCTGCTATATTCATATACTCTGCTATATTCATATACTCTGCTATATTCATATACTCTGCTATATTCATATACTCTGCTATATTCATATACTCTGCTATGATTCATATACTCTGCTATGATTCATATACTCTGCTATATTCATATATTCTGCTTCTATATTCAAATACTCTGCTATATTCAAATACTCTGCTATATTCATATACTCTGCTATATTCATATACTCTGCTATATTCAAATACTCTGATATATTAATATACTCTGCTATATTCATATACTCTGCTATATTCATATACTCTGTTATATTCATATACTCTGCTATATTAAAATACTCTGCTATATTCAAATACTCTGTTATATTCATATGCTCTGCTATATTCATATACTCTGCTATATTCATATACTCTGATATATTCATATAATCTGCTATATTCATATACTCTGATATATTCATATACTCTGCTATATTCAAATACTCTGCTATATTAATATACTCTTATATATTCATATACTCTGCTATATGCAAATACTCTGATATATTCATATACTCTGCTATATTCATATACTCTGCTATATTCATATACTCTGATATATTCATATACTCTGCTATATTCATATACTCTGCTATATTCATATACTCTGCTATATTAATATACTCTGTTATATTCATATACTCTGCTATATTCATATACTCTTGTGTATTTATATACTCTGCTATATTCATATACTCTGCTATATTCATTTACTCTGGTATATTCATATACTCTGATATATTCATATACTCTGCTATATTCATATACTCTGCTATATTCATATACTCTGCTATATTCATATACTCTGCTATATTCATATACTCTGCTATATTCATATACTCTGATATATTCATATACTCTGGTATATTAATATACTCTGCTATATTCATATACTCTGCTATATTCATATACTGTGATATATTCATATACTCTGCTGTATTCATATACTCTGCTATATTCATATCCTCTGCTATATTCATATACTCTGCTATATTCATATACTCTGCTATATTCATATACTCTGATATATTCATATACTCTGCTATATTCATATACTCTGCTATATTCATATACTCTGCTATATTCATATACTCTGCTATATTCATATACTCTGCTATATTCATATACTCTGCTATGATTCATATACTCTGCTATGATTCATATACTCTGCTATATTCATATATTCTGCTGCTATATTCAAATACTCTGCTATATTCAAATACTCTGCTATATTCATATACTCTGCTATATTCATATACTCTGCTATATTCAAATACTCTGATATATTAATATACTCGGCTATATTCATATACTCTGCTATATTCATATACTCTGTTATATTCATATACTCTGCTATATTAAAATACTCTGCTATATTAATATACTCTGTTATATTCATATACTCAGCTATATTCATATACTCTGGTGTATTTATATACTCTGCTATATTCATATACTCTGCTATATTCATTTACTCTGCTATATTCATATACTCTGCTATATTCAAATACTCTGCTATATTCATATACTCTGCTATATTCATATACTCTGCTATATGCATATACTCTGCTATATTCATATACTCTGCTATATTCATATACTCTGATATATTCATATACTCTGCTATATTCATATACTCTGCTATATTCATATACTCTGCTATATTCATATACTCTGCTATATTCATATACTCTGATATATTCATATACTCTGGTATATTAATATACTCTGCTATATTCATATACTCTGCTATATTCATATACTGTGATATATTCATATACTCTGCTGTATTCATATACTCTGCTATATTCATATCCTCTGCTATATTCATATACTCTGCTATATTCATATACTCTGATATATTCATATAATATGACTGTTAGTTACCCACATCACAATGTAGGGAATGTGTGGCCATGGGCGTAGGAACGCTTTCAAAAGTGTGTGTGTGTGTGTGTGTGTGTGTGTGTGTGTGTGTGTGTGTGTGTGTGTGTGTGTGTGTGTGTGTGTGTGTGTGTGTGTGTGTGTGTGTGTGTGTGTGTGTGTGTGTGTGTGTGTGTGTGTGTGTGTGTGTGTGTGTGTGTGTGTGTGTGTGTGTGTGTGTGTGTGTGTGTGTGTGTGTGTGTGTGTGTGTGTGTGTGTGTGTGTGTGTGTGTGTGTGTGTGTGTGTGTGTGTGTGTGTGTGTGTGTGTGTGTGTGTGTGTGTGTGTGTGTGTGTGTGTGTGTGTGTGTGTGTGTGTGTGTGTGTGTGTGTGTGTGTGTGTGTGTGTGTGTGTGTGTGTGTGTGTGTGTGTGTGTGTGTGTGTGTGTGTGTGTGTGTGTGTGTGTGTGTGTGTGTGTGTGTGTGTGTGTGTGTGTGTGTGTGTGTGTGTGTGTGTGTGTGTGTGTGTGTGTGTGTGTGTGTGTGTGTGTGTGTGTGTGTGTGTGTGTGTGTGTGTGTGTGTGTGTGTGTGTGTGTGTGTGTGTGTGTGTGTGTGTGTGTGTGTGTGTGTGTGTGTGTGTGTGTGTGTGTGTGTGTGTGTGTGTGTGTGTGTGTGTGTGTGTGTGTGTGTGTGTGTGTGTGTGTGTGTGTGTGTGTGTGTGTGTGTGTGTGTGTGTGTGTGTGTGTGTGTGTGTGTGTGTGTGTGTGTGTGTGTGTGTGTGTGTGTGTGTGTGTGTGTGTGTGTGTGTGTGTGTGTGTGTGTGTGTGTGTGTGTGTGTGTGTGTGTGTGTGTGTGTGTGTGTGTGTGTGTGTGTGTGTGTGTGTGTGTGTGTGTGTGTGTGTGTGTGTGTGTGTGTGTGTGTGTGTGTGTGTGTGTGTGTGTGTGTGTGTGTGTGTGTGTGTGTGTGTGTGTGTGTGTGTGTGTGTGTGTGTGTGTGTGTGTGTGTGTGTGTGTGTGTGTGTGTGTGTGTGTGTGTGTGTGTGTGTGTGTGTGTGTGTGTGTGTGTGTGTGTGTGTGTGTGTGTGTGTGTGTGTGTGTGTGTGTGTGTGTGTGTGTGTGTGTGTGTGTGTGTGTGTGTGTGTGTGTGTGTGTGTGTGTGTGTGTGTGTGTGTGTGTGTGTGTGTGTGTGTGTGTGTGTGTGTGTGTGTGTGTGTGTGTGTGTGTGTGTGTGTGTGTGTGTGTGTGTGTGTGTGGCGCGCGCGCGCGTCAATAACCAAAGTGTCAATAACCGTATCTGGGGTTATTGACACTGGTCTATAGAACATAATTTGCTGAATTGAGCCATGACTTCATTTCTCCAGATTCATCCTAGTTGCTGAGATATTCCAAAGACTCCAGGAACTTGCTGGAAGCAAAACAAAATTGGGGTAGACTCCAGAGGGCTTCCGCTACTAGAATTACTGCAGCTATAGATTAAACTGCTAACATCGTTAGCGCCGGCCAATAGCAATTCGACAAAACAGGTCGTGCGCGCTGATAGCAGCAGCCGAACAGTACCGTCTGTCACCCTGTTCACAACGCTTGATGACCATTGTTCGACGAAGATATCAATTTAGAGCTACGAAACTTGCACATAATAAAGTTAACAGTGGCAAGAACATGCTGTGCAAAACTTTTCTCTCTATGAACAACTCCGCACCGCACCGCACCGTGCCGCTTCGTGCCGTGCCGCTCCGCTCCGGGCCGTGCCGGCCTCTCAGACCGGCTGACTGTGTGCCGTGCCGGCCGCTCAGACCGCCTGACTGTGTGCCGTGCCGGCCTCTCAGACCGCCTGACTGTGTGCCGTGTCGGCCTCTCAGACCGCCTGACTGTGTGCCGTGCCGGCCTCTCAGACCGACTGACTGTGTGCCGTGCCGGCCTCTCAGACCGGCTGACTGTGTGCCGTGTCGGCCTCTCAGACCGGCTGACTGTTTGTCGTGCCGGCCTCTCAGACCGCCTGATTGTGTGCCGTGCCGGCCTCTCAGACCGACTGACTGTGTGCCGTGCCGGCCTCTCAGACCGGCTGACTGTGTGCCGTGTCGGCCTCTCAGACCGGCTGACTGTGTGCCGTGCCGGCCTCTCAGACCGCCTGACTGTGTGCCGTGCCGGCCTCTCAGACCGGCTGACTGTGTGCCGTGCCGGCCTCTCAGACCGCCTGACTGTGTGCCGTGTCGGCCTCTCAGACCGCCTGACTGTGTGCCGTGCCGGCCTCTCAGACCGGCTGTGATTGTGTGCCGTGCCGGCCTCTCAGACCGGCTGACTGTGTGCCGTGCCGGCCTCTCAGACCGCCTGACTGTGTGCCGTGAGTTGACCTCTCAGACCGCCTGACTGTGTGCCGTGCCGGCCTCTCAGACCGCCTGACTGTGCCGTGCCGGCCTCTCAGACCGCCTGACTGTGTGCCGTGTCGGCCTCTCAGACCGCCTGACTGTGTGCCGTGTCGGCCTCTCAGACCGCCTGACTGTGTGCCGTGTCGGCCTCTCAGACCGCCTGACTGTGTGCCGTGCCGGCCTCTCAGACCGGCTGTGATTGTGTGCCGTGCCGGCCTCTCAGACCGGCTGACTGTGTGCCGTGTCGGCCTCTCAGACCGCCTGACTGTGTGCCGTGCCGGCCTCTCAGACCGCCTGACTGTGTGCCGTGAGTTGACCTCTCAGACCGCCTGACTGTGTGCCGTGCCGGCCTCTCAGACCGGCTGTGAGTGTGTGCCGTGCCGGCCTCTCAGACCGCCTGACTGTGTGCCGTGCCGGCCTCTCAGACCGCCTGACTGTGTGTCGTGTCGGCCTCTCAGACCGCCTGACTGTGTGCCGTGATCTGACCTCTGCAACTCCTGTCTCCTGCCGCAGGGTACTGGATCGTTATCATCGCCCTCATGGTCGCCATTGTGGTCATCTTCCTCTGGTGACCCCGCGGCGACCCCGGCTGACCTCAGGTGATCAGACTGTGACCCGCGACCTGTGAAGCCGGCGGGCTGTAGTGGCGCGCGAGAGACTGGGGTGTATATGGGACCAGCTGTGGCTGGCGGCATCGGTAGCAGGCGGCAGACGGCGGACTGTAGTGGCGAGAGACGGATGTGTATATGGGACCAGCTGTGGCTGGCGGCATCGGTAGCAGACGGCGGGATGTGGCGGCGAGGAAGACGGCGGGCTGTAGTGGCGGCGAGGAAGACGGCGGGCTGTAGCGGCGGCGAGGCAGACTGCGGGCCTGTAGCGGCGGCGAGGCAGACACCGAGTGCTGGGGAGTGCAGGCGCTAGTGTGACGGTGGTGTGCTTGGTTAATCTGATGTGTAGTGATGCCGTCATGCGTCTCATGCAGCCCCACTGTGAGTAACCCATGTGTGGACGGTCCATCACCGGTCGGGTCTGCTCATCTCATCCTAACGTATACTGCGCGGTAACATACGCCTTTCTGCCAACAGCTAGTCCCGCCATCACAAACAGCTGACTGGCCTCAGCTGGCCTGGTCACACAAAATGGTGCGCCGTTTACCGTACTGTTCGCCGCAATCACGAATGCGTTGACGTCGGTGTGGGTTGTTGATGACGTCAAACTATCGTAACTTTGCAGGCTGTTGGGTGTGTTATGTAACCATGCATGCGAGCGTGCGTATCGGGGGTAATATGTTTATACGGCGTTGGAATGGTGTTTTCGGTGTGCTATGGTTTGTATTCCAATGGCAAGCGTTACAATGTACTGGGGCCTAGTACAGTGGTCTGTAACGTCATGTTCGATGTGCGCGGGAATATGGTTGCTGGCTGTTGAGGTTACTGGCACCACAGGTACCGTGCCAGCAGCCCCCCCCCCCCCCTCTTACGATACTGTGCTGCACACGGCACAGCTGCCAGACCAGCTGTCCTGATCCCTGTCGCGTGTCGACAATTTATTGTTGATGTGATTGTGTTTACCGCCGAAATTGAGACTGTCTGTGGCATCTCCGGGGTGTAGCTGGCCGCACTCAGCCGGTAGCCGTCCTCCTCAGACGAGTTCCTGAAGTCCTGGTACACGGCGTGCCGCTTCTCCCCCTCTCAATCCTCCATGTCTATCCTCAGCTGGTACTGCCGATCCTACGCTGACGTCATCCTCCACAGGTTATGTAGGCCCCACCAGAACTCACTTGGTCCAGCCTGACGTCCAGCGTATCGGCCTGAGATTGTGGGCTGGCCGTCTTGTTGATCGCTCCGTCCAGCCGGGATTGCTCGCTGCTGGATATGTCGGTCAGCACAGCCAGCTGAGTTTGCGGGCTGGCCGTCTTGTTGATCGCTCTGTGGAGCCGGGATTGCTCGCTGCTGGATATGTCGGTCAGCACAGCCAGCTGAGTTTGCGGGCTGGCCGTCTTGTTGATCGCTCTGTGGAGCCGGGATTGCTCGCTGCTGGATATGTCGGTCAGCACAGCCAGCTGAGTTTGCGGGCTGGCCGTCTTGTTGATCGCTCCGTCCAGCCGGAATTGCTTGCTGCTGAATGTGCCGTTCAGCACAGCCAGCTGATATTGCTGCCTGTCCAGTTTTGTAACCAGTCGGGTCACCTGGGATTCCTGACTGCCTAGCCGAGTAGTCAGGCCTTCCAGTCGTGATTGTTGGCTGTCCACTTTGGTAACTACCTCATCCAGTTGTGATTTTTGACTGTCTAATTTGGCGACAAGCTCGTCCAGTCGTGATTGTTGGCTGTCCAGTCTGGTGGACAGCTCGTCCGGCTGCGGGTTCTGACTGTTGTCGAGCAGTCGGACGGTGAGATCATCCACCCGAGAGTCCAGCTTTACCAGCCTGCTGTTCAGCGCGTCCACCCGCGAGTCGAGATTTACCAGCCTGCTGTTCAGCGCGTCCACCAGAGAGTCGAGATTTACCAGCCTGCTGTTCAGCGCGTCCACCAGAGAGTCGAGATTTACCAGCCTGCTGTTCAGCGCGTCCGCCCGCGAGTCCAGCTTTACCAGCCTGCTGTTCAGCGCGTCCGCCCGCGAGTCCAGCTTTACCAGCCTGCTGTTCAGCGCGTCCGCCCGCGAGTCCAGCTTTACCAGCCTGCTGTTCAGCGCGTCCGCCCGCGAGTCCAGCTTTACCAGCCTGCTGTTCAGCGCGTCCGCCCGCGAGTCCAGCTTTACCAGCCTGCTGCTCAGCGCGTACACCCACGACTCGAGTCTGCTGTCCAGCGCGCCCATCTGCGACTTGAGTCTCGTGTCCAGCGATTCTATCTTCTACTCGAGTCTGCTGACGAGCGGCTGCAGCTCGGCCCAGACCGCCTGTTCTATGAAGCACCACAGCTCGTCCGGAGTGGTGCTGAACTCGGCGCACGGCTGCTGCTCGGCCTAGACCGCCTGTTCTATGAAGCACCACAGCTCGTCCGGAGTGGTGCTGAACTCGGCGGACGGCTGCTGCTCGGCCTAGACCGCCTGTTCTATGAAGCACCACAGCTCGTCCGGAGTGGTGCTGAACTCGGCGGACGGCTGCTGCTCGGCCCAGACCGCCTGTTCTATGAAGCACCACAGCTCGTCCGGAGTGGTGCTGAACTCGGCGGACGGCTGCAGCTCGGCCCAGACCGCCTGTTCTATGAAGCACCACAGCTCGTCCGGAGTGGTGCTGAACTCGGCGCACGGCTGCTGCTCGGCCTAGACCGCCTGTTCTATGAAGCACCACAGCTCGTCCGGAGTGGTGCTGAACTCGGCGCACGGCTGCTGCTCGGCCTAGACCGCCTGTTCTATGAAGCACCACAGCTCGTCCGGAGTGGTGCTGAACTCGGCGGACGGCTGCTGCTCGGCCTAGACCGCCTGTTCTATGAAGCACCACAGCTCGTCCGGAGTAGTGCTGAACTCGGCGGACGGCTGCTGCTCGGCCCAGACCGCCTGTTCTATGAAGCACCACAGCTCGTCCGGAGTGGTGCTGAACTCGGCGGACGGCTGCAGCTCGGCCCAGACCGCCTGTTCTATGAAGCACCACAGCTCGTCCGGAGTGGTGCTGAACTCGGCGCACGGCTGCTGCTCGGCCTAGACCGCTTGTTCTATGAAGCACCACAGCTCGTCCGGAGTGGTGCTGAACTCGGCGGACGGCTGCTGCTCGGCCTAGACCGCCTGTTCTATGAAGCACCACAGCTCGTCCGGAGTGGTGCTGAACTCGGCGGACGGCTGCTGCTCGGCCCAGACCGCCTGCTGCTCGGCCCAGACCGCCTGCTGCTCGGCCCAGACCGCCTGCTCTATGAAGCACCACAGCTCGTCCGGAGTGGTGCTGAATTCGGCGCACGGCTGCTGCTCGGCCCAGACCGCCTGCTCTATGAAGCACCACAGCTCATCCGGAGTGGTGTCAAAGGTGAACTCGCGGACGGCTGCTGCTCGGCCCAGACCGCCTGTTCTATAAAACACCACAGCTCGTCCGGAGTGGTGCTGAACTCGGCGGACGGCTGCTGCTCGGCCCAGACCGCCTGCTCTATGAAGCACCACAGCTCGTCCGGAGTGGTGCTGAATTCGGCGCACGGCTGCTGCTCGGCCCAGACCGCCTGCTCTATGAAGCACCACAGCTCATCCGGAGTGGTGTCAAAGGTGAACTCGCGGACGGCTGCTGCTCGGCCCAGACCGCCTGTTCTATAAAACACCACAGCTCGTCCGGAGTGGTGCTGAACTCGGCGGACGGCTGCTGCTCGGCCTAGACCGCCTGTTCTATGAAGCACCACAGCTCGTCCGGAGTGGTGCTGAACTCGGCGGACGGCTGCTGCTCGGCCCAGACCGCCTGCTCTATGAAGCACCACAGCTCATCCGGAGTGGTGTCAAAGGTGAACTCGCGGACGGCTGCTGCTCGGCCCAGACCGCCTGTTCTATAAAACACCACAGCTCGTCCGGAGTGGTGCTGAACTCGGCGGACGGCTGCTGCTCGGCCTAGACCGCCTGTTCTATGAAGCACCACAGCTCGTCCGGAGTGGTGTCAAAGGTGAACTCGCGGACGGCTGCTGCTCGGCCCAGACCGCCTGTTATATGAAGCACCACAGCTCGTCCGGAGTGGTCTCAAAGGTGAACTCGCGGACGGCTGCTGCTGTGCCGCGGCACACAAAACACGGCTCTTTCCATCAGCTGGAGTTTCCGCAACCTCTGGCCGCCAGATGACGCCAGTGCCATGACGTATGCCTGACGTCATGCGGGAATGGTTACGGTTATCGGAATATAGTGGTGATTCTCATGCTAAGTTAGCTTTGTGCTTATAATATTTCACGTGTTTGATCTGTAACAGCCACATGCTTTCATAGCTAGCTTCAAATACATTTAACATGTCTTTTCGTAACATTTATAATATGTAAAGTAAATATTAATTTGACTTGATTTTTTGTCAAGCACTCATACTACATATTCACTTTGCACCCCGACCTATAGAGTACAGAAGCTGGATTTGACTAGGTTCGTTACTGTAGGTCTATAGGCGTTTCGGGACAGTGTCTGGGAGTGCAGTATCGTTTCTGTGCGGTTTGTGGCTGCTCTCCATAGGTGTCGCGGTGAGTGCGACAGATGGCGACACTAAATTCGGATGACTCCAAAAATCCTGGGCGGAGGCCAGTTTTACCTTAAAAAAATGACGGCCGCGATTATTTTTTGGCCGAAAAACTGACGGCGAGTTTCACCAACACACGACAAAATAATCGCCGACCTAAAAAAGAAGACGTGTTTATTGACGTCGAGTTTCACCAATGCGGCAAAAGTGGTGGTCATAATTGCGCCATTATGTGTAGCAAAACGACAGAAAGAAAGAAATAGGCAGCCACCTGCATCAATTTTTCCCCTTGTTTTCATTGTCGTCGCGGTACACTGCCTTTACCTTCAGCCTTGGGACGTTCTGGGTAAAACTGTTGTTGTAGTTTGTTCATTATCCTTTAATTATATGTTCATTGTTTGTTTTTGGCTATTGGTGGGTTCAGTTACGATGTTGGTGTTCTGGAAGACGAGGAACTGGTACAGTTCGAGGCAGGGGTGAAACTTTGTATACTTTTGGGGATGCACCCAGGGGCGGATCCAGGGGGCATGCCCCCACCCCCCGAAGGTCCTGAAACTATGACCCCCCCCCCCCCCCCCCAACGGTCGGACGTACAGCTGTAAACATTGTTTTTGCATCAGTCAAAATCCAGCTATCCACGGTGAAAAACTTGAAAATTTCGCGGCATGACGCAAAATTCGCGATTGCTTATAAACATTGGGAAAATGAATTAATTAAGTGTTTGGCAGAGGCTCTCCTTGGCGGCACCTAATTGCTAGCTCCAGGGCCCGCTCCCTTCATACTGTGGCGGCGTGCATGTGATTGGTCACCTGTGACGTCACTTGTGATTCATTGTGAACTGTTACTGTCTTAACGCAACCTTGGTGGGTTCTGTTCCGGCTGAATAATAGTAGTTTCTTTACGGTTTATATGTGTTGTCTTATATACGGCGTACTCCCAGCGACAGGAACCGTAACACGGAGCGTGAAGATGTCTGCTGCTACGATTTCCCATGGAACCGTAACATGGAGCGTGAAGATGTCTGCTGCTACGATTTCCCATGGAACCGTAACACGGAGCGTGAAGATGTCTGCTGCTACGATTTCCCATGGAACCGTAACACGGAGCGTGAATATGTCTGCTGCTACGATTTCCCATGGTCTTCTCGGCAGTTCGGGCTGTGTCAGCGGCTCTTTCTGCTGCTTGGTTGGGTGAGACATGCAGACGTCGCATTTAGACAGCTCTTCTTGGAGTTCTGCTGCCATGCCGGGCCAGTAGACGACAGCTCTTGCTCGACGTAACAGAGTGTTGCATCCCATGTGAGTGAGGTGTAGCCGTCCGTTGATCTTCTGCCTCGGAGTGGGTGGTATGACACACACCTCTCCTCGCCAGATGATACCATCGGCGATAGACGACAGCTTGTCTCTGATGTTGAAGTACGGCACGGCCTCAGCGGGCACCTGTGCCTTGTCGTCCGGCCAACCGCGCTTGATGATGTCGCGGAGCGTCGCACTCGTCGGGTCGTTCTCTGTGTGCTTAGCGATTTTTAGAAGCTGCGGCTGGGAGATAGCAGCGAAGTCCACAGCGCACGGGATCTCCGTTTCTTCCTCGGTGTGTGTTCGGAAGGTGGTTGGGAGGAAGGCTTGCGACAGCGTGTCCTCCAGGTACATCGTGGTACCCTGCTGGTAATGGATCTCCACGTCATAGCAGAGCAGTCGTAGAAGTGGACGTTGGAGACGCTTGAGCGCGCTGGACAGTGGCTTCCGCGTGATAGCCACCAGTGCGTGATAACCACCTTAATCGACCAGTGGGCGGTGGCCAGTCCACAGCACGACTCGACGCCAAAACGTGTACTGGTGGTGACGTTCGAGACCGAAGACCAGGCTGAGGAGCTCTTTCTCTATCTGCGCGCAGTTCTTCTCGGCGGAAGTCAGGCACTCGACTTGCCAATGAGAGCGGCTGACCACCCTGCATGAGACAGAACCTCAGGCCTTGCGAGGAAGCATCAGCTTGTCCTTCCAGGGTCAGCCTGGCATCGAAGAAGCGCAGGACTGGTGCATTGGAGACCAACCGCTGTACTTCCTCGAACGCTTCGTCCCGTCTTCGTGTCCACATGCAGGCTTCCTGGTTGAGCATCTGCCTCAGCGGCTCGCCTGCGGCCGACAGCTGCGGGCAGAACCTGTCCAAGTAGTTCGTCATGCCCAGGAACCGCCGGACACCCGCTTCAGCTTCGGGATTTGGCATCCGCGCGGTTGCTTCAACCTTGTCTGGCGCTGGCTTGAGTCCTTGTTCTGAGAGTACATGTCCGATTAAGGGAATCTTCTTCTTGAGCTCCAGTTTCGTCAGGTTCAGGGAAGACCCCTTGATATTGCTGGTCTTCATCTTCGTCAGAAGCGTTAGCATGTTTTGGTCGTGGTCATGTCCTGCCGCATCTTTGTCTGTTCCACGTCCCACGATGAGTAGATCATCCGCTACTCTGTTGACTCCTGGCTCCTGATCCAGGTGCTGCTGGAAGCACTCTGGGGCTGGTGAGACGCCGAATGGGAGACGTTGCCAGCAGTACCGTCCCCAGGGAGTCTGGAATGTAGTCAGCAGCTGAGACGACTCTGAGAGGCGTACTTGAAGAAAGCCATCCTTCAGGTCAGCACGCGAGAACACCTTCGCATCTGACAGCTCGGGGAGGATATCCTCGATGACCGGAAGGGGGTAGTGTGCCCGCTTCAGTGCTTGATTCAGGTGCACCGGGTCGAGGCACACGCGGATCTTCCCTGAGGCCTTCTTGGTGACAACCAGAGCCGACACCCAGTCAGTTAGTTTTGTCACCTTTCGGATGATGTCTTGCTTCTTGAGTCGTTCCAGTTCCTGCTTGAGGGGTTCCTTCACGGCCAGGGATACTCTTCTGGGTGGCATGATCTGAGGCGTCACGGTTTCATCCACCTCCAGGGTGAGTTCACCCAGGTCCCCAAGACCTGTGAAGACCTTGAAGTCTTTCTGGATCTTGCCCATGCTGAGAGGCTCAGTCCTGACTGCTGCGATGTTCTCATGGCAGACTTCGATCATCTTCATCTTCAGGCTGACGGTTGATCCGGTCATCGCCGACGACGTGCTGATCGTCACCCGATCTGGCCGGGTGACCAGATGCCCCGCCTACCTCAAGGACTACAACTGAAGAAGAGGGGATGTGGCGGCGTACATGTGATTGGTCATCTGTGACGTCACTTGTGATTCATTGTAAACTTGTGAACTGTGTTTGTCATCGCCAGCCTCTTTTTTGTTCGGAAACGTACTAAATTGTATTTCATACACTGTGTATTTGAGCTGTGTAATGTACTGCATCATGCCAGTACATAAATGCCTTGTGGAGTTGGACAACGCAATGGTACTGGGAGGAATCAAGATGAGTAAACAAACTGGGAGGGACAGGATCAGGCCTCTCCTTGCAGCAAGAGATTGGCGAGATCTCCAAGAGTTAAAGTGGTTCCAAATGTTTCTCGAAGAAGGCTGAATGATGATTGGGTATTACTGGATCTAAAACTAATCTGGAAAAGGCACCCTTACTATACTTTAACATGACTCGCCCAGCTTGGGGTAACTTGTGCGCCCCATGTCTCATCTAAACAAAATCCAGAAGCGCATGGCCTGCAAATACCCAGCAAAATGCATTAGAAGAAAGCAAAACGTTTCTAGTTCACGTGTCACATCTGCGCCGTTCGCGTCTACATACGCGCTTCAAAATCCGCGGGCACAGAGACACTAAATTATACGCTCGCACAATGTTGGCGCGACATCCTCCCCCACCAGTGTTCACGCCAGGGAACACGAAAACATCACACTCGCGACACATGAGCTGCTCGCTCACGACACGAACCGTTCATTCTCACTTATTCTAAGAAATATCCGCTCATTCACGCGGAGGACACTCGAGTGTCGCCAACAGAGCACGGCGCTCGTGACTCCGTATCACCCACCACAGGGTACAGCGTTCTTGCTTCGGTGCCATCTGTTCTGGATACACCACTCCAGCTCACGTCACTGCTCACACCTGAGCACAGCGCCTGATTCGCCGAAGTCGTCCCCTCGGGACGCGGCGGCCACGCCGTCGCCTGCGCAGAGAGCAGACGCCACGCCTCCGCCGTCGCCTGCGCAGAGTGCAGACGCCACGCCTCCGCCGTCGCCTGCGCAGAGAGCAGACGCCACGCCCCCACCGTCGCCTGCGCAGAGAGCAGACGCCACGCCCCCACCGTCGCCTGCGCAGAGAGCAGACGCCACGCCCCTGCCGTCGCCTGCGCAGAGAGCAGACGCCACGCCCCCACCGTTGCCTGCGCAGAGAGCAGACGACACGCCCCCACCGTCGCCTGTGCAGAGAGCAGACGCCACGCCCCTGCCGTCGCCTGCACAGAGAGCAGACGCCACGCCTCCGCCGTCGCCTGCGCAGAGTGCAGACGCCACGCCTCCGCCGTCGCCTGTGCAGAGAGCAGACGCCACGCCCCCACCGTCGCCTGCGCAGAGAGCAGACGCCACGCCCCCACCGTCGCCTGTGCAGAGAACAGACGCCACGCCCCCACCGTCGCCTGTGCAGAGTGCAGACGCCACGCCTTTGCCGTCGCCTGCGCAGAGAGCAGACGCCACGCCTCCGCCGTCGCCTGCGCAGAGTGCAGACGCCACGCCTCCGCCGTCGCCTGCGCAGAGAGCAGACGCCACGCCTTTGCCGTCGCCTGCACAGAGAGCAGACGCCATGCCTCTGCCGTCGCCTGTGCAGAGTGCAGACGCCACGCCTTTGCCGTCGCCTGCACAGAGAGCAGACGCCACGCCTCCACCGTCGCCTGCGCAGAGAGCAGACGCCATGCCTCTGCCGTCGTCCACGCCGAGTGCAGAAGTCGCAGTAGACCGGAACTGGTTCGGCGGAACCTCGCTGCCAAGGGAGCGTAAGCAAGGAAAAGGATGATACAGTTTTGATTGGAATGAAGTCAGGTGTACTGGCACGTACTTGTGATGATTTGTTTGTGCTTGTATGAGTGCCTGCATGAGTGCAGTGTGTGAGTCTGATGGGTGTCTTCACTATTGGCGCTCTAAGAGACACAACTTGGTCACGGGTCTCAAGTATGTTCCGCTCTTCGTTCTTACTTTCGCTGACCTGACTACGGTCGGAGCCTGGGAAGACTTGCGTGACTCGACCCAAAGGCCAGTACCCTCTGGGACTGTTGTTCTCTATCAGGATTACCACGTCATCCACTTGCAGGCTCCTGTTTTCTGCCTTCCACTTCTGTCTTGCAGCCAGAGACGGCAGGTATTCCTGGCGCCACCTCTTCCAAAGGTGGTCAGCAAGGATCTGTGTTTGTCGCCTGTCTCGCCATCGCCTCTGCCCGACCATATCACGGTCGCTGAAGACTCCTGGTGGCAACCCTTCTCCCCCATCAGAAGCACCCAACAGGAAGTGGTTAGACGTCAGAGGATCAACGTCCTGAGGGTCGCCGCTGACATAGGGCAGAGGGCATCCGTTTATCATGAATTCTACTTCAGTTAAAGGGAGTGTGCCTACTCACATCGCTTAGTTGGGGTTATTGACACTGGTCTATAGAACACAATTTTCTGCATTGAACCACTACATCATTTCTCCAGATTCACCCTAGTTGCTGAGATATTCAAAGACTCCAGGAATTTGCTTGGGAGCAAAAAGTTATCGGGTAGACTCCAGATGGCTTCCCACTACTAAAAGCATTGCAACTATCGATTACACTGCTAGCATATCGTTATCACCGGCCAATAGCAATTCTAACAAACAGCTCGTGTGCGCTGATAGCAGCTGCCGAACAACAGAGCCTGGGCGGCCATCATGCTTGCATGCATCATGCTTGTCTTAGCTGCGTCGTTCACGTATCAATTTGTTACCTCTGTTTACCTTCACCGTAGTGGGAATAGTTTTTTCGATATCGAAACGAAAAATTATCGCAAACAATATAAGTGAAAATTCAACTAAAGGGGCTCCAGATGTGAATTTCATCGTATCCAACCATCACAACAATAGCTACTTATCGTAGGAAAAATAATTTTGACAGTTCAAAACAGTAGGCACACTCCCTTTAAGGCTGTCTGAAGAACATCCTCCGAAACACACTGGTTGCCAAGTACCACTTTGAGAGCGCGTTTGAGAGAAGCGACCAGACGCTCCCATGATCTTCCCATGTGGGGGGGGGGGGGGGTTTATCCCACCAGCCCCCGCTGAGTGGGTGTTTATCCCACCAGCCCCCGCTGGTGGGATAAACACCCACTCGATACTTCTCTGGCTCAAGGCGTCAGAGATCTGAACTTGGTTCCAGTGCTCGATAGCTTCGCGCAGTTCTCTCCTCCAACTAGGTTGGTCCCATTGTCCGAGTAGATAGCACAGGGCTTACCTCTCCGCGCGATGGAGCGGCGTAATGCCATGATGAAACAGCCTGTGTACATCGAAGCAGCCATCTCCAAGTGTACAGCCCGGGTGGCGAGGCAAGTGATCAACAAAACGTACCTTTTCTCCGTCCTACTGAACTTCTTCACCGTCAAGGGGCCGAGGTAGTCCAGACCGACCGTGTTGAATGGACGTCTCATGTCAAAACGGGCTTCTGGCAGATCAGCCATCCTGGGTGGCTGAGGGGAAGCTCGTCGGTTTCGACAAAACTCACATCTCTGCAGCTGTTTCTTCACAGCCGACCGCATCTTCTGCATCCAATACTTCGTTCGGAGCTCGCAGAGCGTTCTTTGTAGGCCAGAATGCAGGACCTGCTGGTGTGCATCTGCAGCGATCATTATTGTGATTTCACTCTTTGCACCGAGGATCACTGGGTGGCGTGTGGATTCAGCCAGTGGAGCCTTGCTTTGTATACCCGCGCCTGGGTTACTGCTGGGTCCCAGTCCGTCCCGCGGTACACACCGTGCTCCGGTCCCAGGTGACTGTATTTAAGGTCTGCGTGCACACACACGGGCCCGCGGTCGGTCGCTGTTCAACTCAGTCTGCCGCTCAACACGGCTCGCGCGCGCAGGCCGATCGGGGTGGCGGCGGCTGGGTACCCGCGCGCCATCTCTCGGCCAGCTCACTAACTCCCAGCTACATAGGGTCCGCTAGGGGGACGAGAGGTACCGTGAGAGACAGGCAGGGCGCACTGGTCTGGCGACACCACACCCTGCCCTCCTTAAAAGGGACGCTCCCTATAGCGCTGCACTATGCAGCCACCCGGTTCAGATACACCATTCGTACGCACACGCACAGACATTACACACGCACATACACCACGAGTTCACTTCAATAGCGTTCGATGAAGCGTTCTGGTCTCGTCGTGACCCGTCGCGAACGTCGTATCGGCGTGTCGTTGGCACGTTCCCCGGAGAGTCCCGCACTGCCGCTGCTGCCGCCAGTCTCCGGGGTTCCCGCCGCCGGCTCAGGAGTCGCTGCACCGCCGTCACCAGCGTCCCGCGACGCGTCGCCACCATCCGCCAGCGTGGGATCACCCGAACTGCCGTGTTCAGCCTCGGGAGCGTCGTCATCGCCGCCCCCGAACGCGGCGCTGCCGCCCCCGCACACCGGCACGGCGCTGCCGCCCCCGCACACCGGCACGGCACTGCCGCCCCCGCTCACCGGCACAGCGCTGCCGCCATCTCACACCGGCCCGGCGCCGCCCACTGCCACGGCGCTGCCGCCGCCGCCCACTGCCACGGCACTGCCGCCGTCGCCCCCCGACACAGCGTTGCCCCCGCGCACCGGCACGGCGCGGCCGCCGCCCACTGGCACGGCGCCGCTGCCTCTGGTTGTAGGCGCGGCGCTCGCGGGCGCCGATGCTCTTCTTCCCGAGCCGTCTCTCTCCGCGCTTGGATTGTCTTCCGCCGCCAACAACTGGTCCACGTGCTGCGACCACACAGCGTCCCCAATGTCCGCCTCGTAGGAGACTGGTCCGGGTCGTGCGACCACCTTGCCGCGCATCCACTTCTGTCGGCCCCCGTAAGATCGAGCCCACACTGCTGTTCCCAGCTGGAACTCTCGTACGTGGCCTCCGGCCGACAGATGCTGGTGCTCCCGCGCCGCTTGCAGAGTGGCGTCGGCGCAAGGAACCAGCAGGTTCAGGCGGGTCCGCAGGTTTCTGCCGTACAGCAGCTCTGCTGGCGTCCGCCCCGTCACGGCGTGTGGCGATTATCGGTACGCCAGCAGGGACCTCGCCAGCGCCCGCTTCGCGGAGACTCCTGCCTCCACTGCCGTCTTCAGGCCGTTTTTCAACGTGCCCACGGCTCGCTCCGCCAGCCCGTTGGATTACGGGTGATACGGTGCCACCCTCGTGTGCCTGATGCCATTCGCCGCCATGAAGGTGGCGAATTCCTCGCAAGCGAACTGGGGCCCGTTGTCGCTGACGATCTGCGTGGGCAGGCCCAGTCGAGCGAAGATGTCGCGCATCACTGCCACTGTCCGCCCAGCGGTAGTGGACTTCATCGCCACCACCTCTAGCCACTTGCTGTAACTGTCCATCATCACTAGATAGCTGTGTCCGAAGAGCGGTCCGGCGAAGTCCACATGGACTATCTGCCACGGTCCTCCTGCCGGCTCCCATGGATGACGGACAGCGTGGCGCGGCTCCGCCCTCTTGGCCGCGCACGCCGAACAGTCGCTGGCCAGGGCCTCCAGCTTGGCATCGAGACCCGGCCACCACACGAACCGTGGGGCCACCTGCTTCATTCTCACGCACCCGAAGTGACCCCCGTGCAGTTCGTTCTTCACCTGGGTGCGGAGCGACCGTGGTATCACCACACGACCTCCCCACAGCACGCAGTCTGCGTCTGTGGACAGCTCCTCCTGCTTCGTTTTGTAGGGCACGAGGTCCGGATCAACGACCGCTTCCCAGCCGGACCGGACAGCCGCCAGTACTCTTGACAGTACTGCGTCACGTCGCGTGGCGGCTGCGATGTCCCTCGCTGTCAGTGCCGGTCCACTGTCTCAGGAACAGCACGCTTCCTTGGCGGTTGGCGGCTTCCTCCTCAGCTGCTACACGCTCGTCCGCCAGGCTCGCCACCGGCATCCGCGAGAGCGTGGCGGCCACACGCATCTCCTCCGTCCTGCGGAGCTCCACCCGGTACTGTTACGCCGCCAGCTGCAGAGCGTACCTCTGCATCCGAGCCGCGGCGAGCGATGGCAGCTCTCTGTCCGGACTCAGGATCCTGGACAGCGCCCTGTTGTCCACCACCAGGGTGAACGGCCTCCCGAACAGGAACTGATGGAAGCGACGGATGCCGAAGGAAACTCCAGCTGCCTCCTCCACCTGAGCGTACTTCCGCTCCGTTGGAGTCAGGGTCCTGGACGCGTAGCTCACGGGCCGCTCCAGACCGCCCGGCGTCCCGTGGAACAGGGCTGCACCTAGCCCAGTTGAGCTCGCGTCGGTGATCAGCTTCAGAGGTAGCGAGGGGTCGTACCTCATCAGGACCGGCGAAGACGACATCATCTGCTTCACCCTGATCACCGCCGCCGAGCATTCCGCTGTCCAGCGCCACGGCGTGCCCTTCTTCAGCAACGCGTACAACGGTGCCAGTACAGTTGCCAGGCCTGGCAGCAGCCTCTGGTAGTAGCTGACTGCCCCGATGAACGATTTCAGCTCGGTGACATTGTTCGGTCCTGGCGCCTCCTTCACCGCCTTGGTTTTATCTTGCAGCGGCCTCAGCTCCGTCGGCGTGATTGTCCACCCCAGGTACGTGACCTCCTGGGCGTCAAACACGCACTTCGACCTGTTCAGACGCATTCCATTGGTCTCCAGTCGCTCCAGCACCTGGTCCAGCCGTTCCACCAGCTGATCGCTGACTCTGCTGTCACCAACAGGTCGTCCAGGTAGCACACTGTGCCTTCCAGTCCGTCAGTCACCTGGTCAATGACAGATTGGAACAGTGCCCCACAGGTGGCGATGCCGAAGGGCAGGCGGTTCATCCTGTAAGAGCCTCGCTGTGTCGTCGCAGTTGTCAGGTCCTTGGACTCCTCAGTCAGCTCACACTGCTGGTATGCGCTCTTGCAATCAAGTTTCGCGAACCTCTTGCCCCTGATGCTGGCGAAGAGCTCTTTCGGGGACCTCAGGATGTTTTACCGGCTCCAGCTGCTGGTTGACAGTGATCCGGTAGTCTGCACACAGCCGCACCCCGTCCTGCTTCGGTATGGGCACTAGAGGTGTTCCCCAGTCAGAGAAGGTACCAGGTTCCATCTTCTCGGCCACACCCTCTCTGACCCAACGGTCCAGCTCTGTGTCCACCTGGGGCTGCAGTGCGAACGGGACAGGTCTTGCCTTCCTGTACACAGGCTGGGCTCCTTCCTTCAGCTTCAAGCTGATCTTGATGGGCACCTTCCCCAGTGTTTCACTGAACACCTCCTGGTGTTTCGCCAGCACCTCTTCCAGCCCCTTCACCTGTAGCACTGCGTGCGAGGTCAGGCCGAGAGCTGCAATCCACATGCGGCCCAACAGGTTGACAGACTTTGGCAGGTCTGCCACCACAATCTGCAGGGACTTGGTGACTGCCCCATGCTGCACCTTCACTTCACCTTCCCCCTTGATTGGGATTGTGTGTCCGGTGGAGGAGGTCAGCACTAGCTTGGACTTGTTGAGCTTCAGGCCTGGGACAGGAGTCCCAGAGCCGATGATGCTCACTGGGCTTCCTGTATCTATCAGAAACTTCATCTCACAGCCATTCACCTGTACCTGGACCTCCGGTGCATTGATCTGCTCTGCCGCCTCCGCCACTTTGCCGACCTGCAGGTGACACATTTCCTGGCGCGTCTCCAGGTCAGTGACCTCCTGCACCGAGCGAGAGCTGCTGGCGTTCCGGCAGTCCCTCTTCAGGTGCCCTGGCTGTCTGCACCTGAATCACACTGGCTCCCGCCTCGGTTTTCCCCTGGTCTTAGGCTTTGTCTCTGAGCGACATTCGGCCTTGATGTGCCCGGATTTGCCACACTTGAAACAGGTGAACTGCCTAGTGCTTCCCTGCACCAGCTGCACCTCTCCCGCTTCAGGGCCTCTCAATTGGTCAATGAGGGCCTGCGTTCACTCCATACCTGTCGCTACAGCCACCACATCTTGCAGGGTGAGGGTGTCTCCCTTCTCTGCAGCCCGCTGCAGCAACCTCTCCTGCATCTTACCCCTCGTGCCTGCCAGGCACTGGTTGCGAATGTCCTGGTCCACTGACTGCGCTGGGAAACCGCAGCGGTTGGCTGCTATCCGCAGACGTGTCAGATACTTATCAAACCTCTCGCCGGCCTCCATCTTCACACCCTGGAAGGCCAATCTTTCTGCGATGGTATTCCGAGCCGGAGCGAGGTAGGCCTTGAGTTTCGCCTTACACAACTCATATTCGCTGCCGACTTTTACCGGCTCAGGTAGTGTGCTGTACACTTGCTGGAGGTCCGGGCCAATGAGATGCAACAGGATCGCCTTTTTCCGCACCCCACTGCTGACCTCCATAGCGTCCATGTACAAGTCCACGCTAGTTAGCCGCCGGTTGAAATCTTCACCCATCACAATCAATCAGGGTATTAAAAACCATCCACGAGGTGGCTATTCTGGTTTCATGTCAGCTGCTAAACCAGGAAGCCTGGATGTGGACACGAAGACGGGACGAAGCGAGCGGCGGCCATGCTTCCGTGTGTCGATCACGAAGCGTTCGACACACGGAAGCATGGCCGCCGCCATGTTTGTTGTCACTCGTCGGTCACTGATTGTCCCTGCCGCGCCACGTCCCGCGCGCCACCAGCTGATGCCACCAGCTGACGATCACGTGACCAACATTCACCGACAGCTTCCTCGCCGCTCCGCACCACGGCGCTGGCGACGCGTTTCCGCCAAGATGGCGCCGAAACGCCGCTTTCACCGACCACGTGGAACTCGCAACCGGCCCGCTGGCCCCGACTCGATACCACGAAACCTGGGTATCCGGCGAAACTGCCACTCACATCGCACGAGTCCTCACGAGTGTCCTCCACCCTCGCGATCCAGCGAAATCGATCCTCCGACCGAATCCCGGCACTCCCGACCACGTGCGGCGCGCAAACCACTTCACCACTTGAGCACTGTCTAGTCCGAATTGTCCTCGTCGCCAGGTATTGTGTACCCGCGCCTGGGTTACTGCTGGGTCTTGGTCCGTCCCGCGGTACACACCGTGCTCCGGTCCCAGGTGACTGTATTTAAGGTCTGCGCGCACACACACAGGCCCGCCGTCGGTCGCTGTTCAACTCAGTCTCCCGCTCACCACGGCTCGCGCGCGCAGGCCGATCAGGGTGGTGGTGGCTGGGTACCCGCGCGCCATCTCTCGGCCAGCTCACTAACTCCCAGCTACATAGGGTCTGCTAGGGGGACGAGAGGTACCGTGAGAGACAGGCAGGGCACACCGGTCTGACGACACCACACGACTGACCACCCTGCATGAGACAGAACCCCAGGCCTTGCGAGGAAGCATCAGCTTGTCCTTCCAGGGTCAGCCTGGCATCGAAGAAGCGCAGGACTGGTGCATTGGAGACCAACCGCTGTACTTCCTCGAACGCTTCGTCCCGTCTTCGTGTCCACATCCAGGCTTCCTGGTTTAGCATCTGCCTCAGCGGCTCGCCTGCGGCCGACAGCTGCGGGCAGAACCTGTCCAAGTAGTTCGTCATGCCCAGGAACCGCCGGACACCCGCTTCAGCTACGGGCTTTGGCATCCACGCGGTTGCTTCAACCTTGTCTGGCGCTGGCTTGAGTCCTTGTTCTGAGAGTACATGTCCGATTAAGGGAATCTTCTTCTTGAGCTCCAGTTTCGTCAGGTTCAGGGAAGACCCCTTGATATTGCTGGTCTTCATCTTCGTCAGAAGCGTTAGCATGTTTTGGTCGTGGTCATGTCCTGTCGCATCTTTGTCTGTTCCACATCCCACGATGAGTAGATCATCCGCTACTCTGTTGACTCCTGGCTCCTGATCCAGGTGCTGCTGGAAGCACTCTGGGGCTGGTGAGACGCCGAATGGGAGACGTTGCCAGCAGTACCGTTCCCAGGGAGTCTGGAATGTAGTCAGCAGCTGAGACGACTCTGAGAGGCGTACTTGAAGAAAGCCATCCTTCAGGTCAGCACGCGAGAACACCTTCGCATCTGACAGCTCGGGGAGGATATCCTCGATGACCGGAAGGGGGTAGTGTGCCCGCTTCAGTGCTTGATTCAAGTGCACCGGGCCGAGGCACACGCGGGTCTTCCCTGAGGCCTTCTTGGTGACAACCAGAGCTGACACCCAGTCAGTTAGTTTTGTCACCTTTCGGATGATGTCTTGCTTCTCGAGTCGTTCCAGTTCCTGCTTGAGGGGTTCCTTCACGGCCAGGGATACTCTTCTGGGTGGCATGATCTGAGGCGTCACGGTTTCATCCACCTCCAGGGTGAGTTCACCCAGGTCCCCAAGACCTGGGAAGACCTCCTTGAAGTCTTTCTGGATCTTGTCCATGCCGAGAGGCTCAGTCCTGATTGCTGCGATGTTCTCATGGCAGACTTCGATCATCTTCATCTTCAGGCTGACGGATGATCCGGTCATCGCCGACGACGTGCCGATCGTCACCCGATCTGGCCGGGTGACCAGATGCCCCGCCTACCTCAAGGACTACAACTAAAGAAGAGGGGATGTGGCGGCGTGCATGTGATTGGTCATATGTGACGTCACTTGTGATTCATTGTAAACTTGTGAAATGTGTTTGTCATCACCAGCCTCTTCTTTGTTCGGAAACGCAATAAATTTGTATTTCATACACTGTGTATTTGAGCTGTGTCATGTAGTGCATCATACCAGTACATAAATGCCTTGTGGAGTTGGACAACACAATGGTACTGGGAGGAATCATGATGAATAAACAAACTGGGAGGGACAGGATCAGGCCTCTCCTTGCAGCAAGAGATTGGCGAGATCTCCAAGAGTTAAAGTGGTTCCAAATGTTTCTCGAATAAGGCTGAATGAAGATTGGGTATTACTGGATCTAATACAAAACTGGAAAAGGCACCCTTACTATACTTTAACATGACTGGCCCAGCTTGGGGTAACTTGTGCGCCCCATGTCTCATCTAAACAAAATCCAGCAGCGCATGGCCTGAAATGCCCAGCAAAATGCACCAGAAGAAAGCAAAACGTTTCTAGTTCACGTGTCACATCTGCGCCGTTCGCGTCTACATCGCGCTTCCAAATCTGCGGGCACAGAGCCACTAAATTATACGCTCGCACAATCTTGTCGCGACAGTGTTACTGTTTTAACCAACCTTTGTGGCGTTCTGTTCGGGCTGAATAATAGAAGTTTCTTTACGGTTTATGAGTGTTGTATTATATACGACGTACACCCAGCGACAGGAACCGTAACGCATACAATATTAACTTTCAAGTGGGCTACATGCAGGGCGTAGGGAGAATTTCGCCCAGGGGGGGGGGGGGCAAATGAGACCAGAGGGGCCCTCGTAGCCAAGGGGGGCCCACATCATTCAAACAGTACAGTGCATTGTATGTTAGGCTGACGCGGTGCATTGTATGTTAGGCGGCTGGGTAGGCTGACGCGGTGTTTCTCTCGCTTGCGCTGTTTCGGCTCGTGGCGGCGGTCGTGAATACTGAATTGTAACTGGAACTATTTCAGAACTAGTGCTCAAACCCAAGCACAGTAATTGTGCTTTTGTGCTAGTTCTGCCTTGTTTTTCTCTTTGAGTGACTCGTTTAAGCAATAAACAAGATGATGATGATGATGATGTAAAACAACGGCAAATAAGATTTCGACAACGAAAAATAAGTGTATTTTTTCATTTTTGGTAGTGAAAAACACAATTTCGCAAATCAGTCATTTTTAATATTTTGTTATTTCCTTTTTTCAACTTTTTACTTGCAATTTTCGTCAAAACTCGAATTTCTATGATTTTTCAAGCATGTATTGTTTTTCTTTGATCTTCAATTTGGATTCAGGAAGCAACACAGTACGTACATGCCGATTGTTCAAATGTACGATGAAGTTTACAAAATATCTACAAAATAACGAAATAACATGCTCCATCTTGATTTACAGAAAGCTTTGGATACAGTTTGCTTGGCAATTCTCTGGAGAAAAAAAAACACCGCATTGTGATACGAGGGGTTTCTACAACACGATAGTCATATATTAATAACGGGCATAAAATGGCAATAATAGATAAGGTTGCATCTAAGAAACAAATGATGAAAATTGGCGTTCCACAGAGTTCAATTTTAGGTCCTCTTTTATGTATTCTCTATATTAATGACATCAGCAATACAACAGAAATAGGCACCTTTTACTTATTTGCTGATGATATACGGCAATTTGTATTCAAGCTAGAAATGTTGAGCTGCAAATAAAGATTAATGAATTAATTTAAAAAATCACGAATTGTTCCATGTAAATATATTATCACTAAATGCATCAAAGACAAATTACCAAGTATATTCAAGATCAGTGACGTGACAAGATCTTGACATAGTATTAAATGATGCACCAATCACGATAAACCCATGCATTAAATACTTAAGAGTTCTTCTAGATGAAAATCGTAAATGGAATAGTCATATATATATAGTGTAATATGTGTGATAAGCCGTAATATATAGGAATTATCGGAATATCCAAGCTTTATTTATCCTCATAGCAACTTCTATTGCAGTACAATGCATTAATTCCGCCCCATCTAAATTATTGTGCGGCGATCTGGATTCTGGGGTAGGAATTATGACACTAACATTAAAAAGCCTTCGATAGTGCGGAAACGAGCGATTTGTCCGCCCCTGTAGCTCAGAAAGAGAGCGCTGGGCTTCTGACCTTTCCTGGTAGTGGCAGCCCGAGTTCGAGTCAAAGCCAACATTACCAAAGCCCTGTACTCCTCTCAGACGTTACTAGCATACACTGAAAAACAATGAGAACTTTCACTGGTCTTCCTTCGAGAGCCTCACCGGCGCTCGACCGGCAGACCACCTCTACCACCACAGGACCCTCTAAAGGCCAATATAGAGTCCTCTACAGATCGGCAGGGGCCTCTAAAGGCCGGCAGATGGCCATCTGCAGATCGGCAGGGCCCTCTAAAGGCCGGCAGAGGGCCCTCTACGCTCACTCTACAGATTGGCTGGGACACTGCAGATCGACAGGGCCCCTAAAGACTGGAAGAGGGCCGTCTACAGGTCGGCAGGGCCCTCTAAATGCCGGTAGAGGCCCTCTAAAGACCGGCAGACAGGCAAGGTGATCTACAGATCGGCAGGGCCCGCGAAATGCCGGCAGAGGGCCCTCCATAGATTGGCTGGGGCACTGCAGAACGACAGGGCCCCTAAATGCTGAAAGAGGGCCCTCTATATGTCGACAGGGCCCTCTAAATGGCGACAGATGCCCTCTACAGATTGGCAGGGCGATCTACGAATCGGCAGGGCCCTCTAAAGACCGGCAAAGGGCCCTCTCCAGATCGGCAGGGACCCTCTACATATTGGCAGGGCCCTATAAGGGCCGGCAGAGGGCCCTATAGAACCGGAAGTGGCCGTCTAAATGCCAACAGGGGCCCTCTGCAGATCGGCAGGCCCTCTGTATGCTGGAAGGGCCCTCTACAGATCGACAGGGCCCTATAAAGGCCGGCAGAGGGCCCTCTATAGATTGGCTGGGGCACTCTTCAGATCGACAGGGCCCCTAAAGGCTGGAAGAGGGCCCTCTACAGGTCGGCAGGGCCTTCTAAATGCCGGAAGAGGTCCTCTGCAGATAGGCAGGGCGATCTACAGATCGGCAGGGCCCTCTAAAGACCGGCAGAGGGCCCTCTCCAGATCGGCAGGGACCCTTCACAGATTAGCAGAGCCCTATAAAGGCCGGCAGAGGGCCCTTTACAACCGGAAGGGGCCATCTAAATGCCGAGAGGGTGCCTTCTGCAGATCGACAGGCCCTCTACATGCTGGAAGGGCCCTCTAAGGGCGGGCAGAGGGCCCTCTACAGATCGGCAGGGCCCTCTAAAGGCCAGCAGAGGGCCCTCTACATATTGGCTGGGACACTCTGCAGATCGACAGGGTCTCTAAAGCCTGGCAGAGGGCCCTCTACAGGTCGGCGGGCCCTCTAAATGCCGACAGAAGCCCTCTACAGATTGGCAGGGCGATCTACGATTGGCAGGGCGATCTACGATCGACAGGGCCCTCTAAAGACCGGCAGAGGGCCCTGTCCAGATCGCCAGGGACCTATAAATGCCGGCAGAGGGCCTCTACAACCGGAAGGGGCCTTCCAAATTCCGACAGGGGCCTCTTCAGATTGGTAGGGCCCTTTAAAAGCTGGTAAAGGGCCCTATCTACTCTGGCTGGGGCCCCTTTTGCACGTGTTTACATATACATGCCTTTAACAGACAATCAAGTGTTGTTATTTATTCGTGTTACGATTTTTTATCGGTTCGTGGGCGTTCTTTTATGCGACGTAATGCGTTTTGCGGGCGCCTGAAACCATCAAAAATACTGGGGCCTTTGGCCCCAGGGGGCCCTCGCTCGGTCGCCGGAGTGGCCCCCTGGCCTCCAGAGGGGCCATGGCCCCCTTGCCCCCCCCCCCCTTGTCTACGCCCTTGGCTACATGTTTGGCCAGTCTGCCGAGTTCCGAAAAAAGCCGACGCGAACGCAAAGACGTGGACATCGGCTCCCGGAAGCTGATCCAGCGGTGCCGGCGCCATATAACTATATTGTTGCGGTGCCCTTAAGCAGGCACGTAAGAGGGCCCCTGTGCAGGTCAGAGGGGCCCTGACCAGACCGAAAGGGAACCTAGGTGGGTCCGAAGGGCCCCTGAACATGCCGAATGAGCCCCTAGCCAGCACGGAGGGGCCCCAGGGCAGGTCGGAGGGCCCTCGGAGCATGTTGGAAGGCGACAAAGCAGCCAGTGCAGTCCCTTGCTAGGTCGGAAGGGCCCCTTAGAAGGTTAAATGGCCCCTGGAGAGACCAGAGGACCCCTGGAAAGTTAAAAGGGCCCCTGCGCAGATCGGAGGGGCTCATGACCAGACCGAAAGGACCCCTGGGCGGGTGAGAAGGGCCCCTGAGCATGTCGAAGTGGCCCCTGGCCAGCACGGAGGGGCTCCAGGGCAGGTCGGAGGGCCCCTTGAGCATGTCGGCAGGGTGACAAAGCAGCCAGCGCAGGCCGACCAGAAGAGTCGCTGGGCCGATCGGAGGGGCTCCTGGGCAAGTCAGAGGGGCCCCTGGCTAGACCGAAAGGGTCCCTGGGCCGGTCAGAAGGCCTATTGAACATGCCGGATGAGTTCCTAGCCAGACTGGAGGGGCCCCTGGGCAGGTCGGAGGGGCCCCTGAGCAGGGGCGGCGGATTGCGGGGGCAGGGTACCCAAAAATTCACCCAGTCGAAAATCCTGGGGGGCAAAGGGTGGTTTGCCCCCCCCCCCCCCCACACACACACACATATTTTAGCCTGCTCAATCTGGGGGCAACATGACCCTTCCCCTCCCCAGGATTTGCATTTGAGGGGGATTTTGGGTACCCTGCGCCCCGCAATCCGCCGCCCTTGCCCCTGAGCATGTCGGCAGGGCGACAAAGCAGCCAGTGCAGTCCCTGGCCAGGTCGGAAGGACCTCTGAACAGGCCGAATGGGCCCCTTGACACACAAGAGGGGCTTCTTGGAAGGTCAGAGGAGTCTCTGGTGAGACCGGAAGGGTCAAAGCACGTAGAGATCCCAGATGAAGATTAAATACAAAGAAGACTTACTCCACAATAAAAAAAAATATTAAAAGCGGAGCTTTCGGGTATATTGTAACACCCTTCGTCAGGGTGCTACAATATACCCGAAAGATCCGATTTTATGTTTTCCTGTAGAGTAAGCCCTCTTTGTATTATATATATCACCCACCCCACATCATGTCTTTTCGCTTCGCGGATCCCAGATGAGTCCCTGAACAGGTCGGAAGGGCGTAGAAAAGGTCAGAGGGGCCCCTAGACGATCTGAAGGGACCTTGGGCCTTTCAACAGTAAGAATACAGTTGTACAGGGAATAACACTCACAATTTTCGCGCCGCTCCGCGGCGCAATTTAACTAAAAATTCAAATATATGCGGGTAAGGAAAAAAATCGGTCAGTTTCTCGGCGCATCTATGTGTTATGTTGCTACTTTCCTATATTATTGGGCTAAAAATAGTTCACTTTAGCACATTTTCCCCGCACTTTTAAACGCACAATATAGCAATGTTAGAGGTCCGCACCATACGCAATGCGACGCATTGATGAGAAAGCAACCCAGGGCATAAAACTGAAAATGTTCGCGCCGCTCCGCGGCGCAATTTGTTTAAGAGTTCCAGGTCTTGAGCTTGACAAAAATATTCCAAGTTAGTATAGCTGATTCCAAATTCGTGTCGCTGGTTCTAAAGTTGATGTGTCAGTTTGCTAACTCCAGCTCCTAAACGTTGGTATGGCCCATGCCATACCTGCCATACTGCATTTTCCAGCCTTATAACGTGCCTTTTCATGCGTGTTTTTTTTTGGGGGGGGGCCTTTCAACGCTTGGGAAGGGGCCCTTTCCACGCTCGGGAAGGGGCCCTTTCGAGGCGACGCCCCTCCCTGGACGAAATCCTGGCTACGTGCCTGCCCTTAAAGGAAATAGTTCTCCTTCGGATTTTTTTCTTCAGAACATGATTTTATTATATTTTTTAATACAGTTTCTTTTTTTCTTTTCAAAAATGGTCCTACATCGCGCCAATTCAGGACAGAAGGTCGTAAATTATTAATGTTATAGTGTGCGTTATTGGTCTGCGCATGCTCTATGCAGTGCTGGCACTCTCAGACAGTACGGTATATCATATATGCGCCGCATTCCGTCGCCAAAAAGTCAAATATCTTCGGCTGGAGAGTCTTTTCAGCCAAGAAAAGTTGCAGATAAGGATTTCTCAACACGGGCTACGAAACTGCTATTTCAGTTCAAAATCCCATGTTGAAGGTGAACTATTTCCTTTAAGCCCCAATAATCATCAAGCGGTGCCCAACTTGCTGGACCGAAGAGCCTAATAGTGGGACCAGGGCCAGGACCATCTCCCCAAGCCATCTCGCCCCAGGCTTCTCCAGATCCACAGTGACCATTTATGCGCGGAAAAGTCGTCCTGCCTCTTGCTGCTTTTAAACCGTTTGCACCAGGGGCCCGGGAACATTGGGACAACGGGGGCGCTTGCCCCCCCCCCCCACACACACACACACACATCTGGACCGGGGGCGGCGCCCCCAACTTTGGCCAGCAGAAGTTTCCCTAAAAATGAGCTCTTTCAATTTTCTTCACAAATAGTTATATAAATATGAAAGCCTCCTTATCCTGTTGCCCCCCCCCCCTATAAAAAAACGGTTTTTTTTTAGAAATGTAGATCGTGGTGAGGGGAATAGCATGCCGTTTTATTTGTGAAAATCAGAAGGATAGATCTCGAGATCTCTAGGGGGCGGAATCCGCCCCCCTCCCCCCCCCCTGTTACAGATAGGGGAAGCCAGGAGCTTGTTACAAATAGGGTTAAGGTGCGCAATTCATGCCGAAACAGCTGTGCCAGAAACGGGTGCTGCATGCCGCCAATTCTCGAGAAAAAAATAGGGGGCGTCCCAACCCAACCTCTCCCTAAAACGCGCCACCCTCGGCTCGGCACGACACGACTTTGTTTGCAAAAGCACTCAAAGTCAGACGAGTTTTGAGACAGTTCTTTAAAACGACGTTTTGGACGTTCTGGGTGCGCCAATGGGTCAAGGGCTCAATTAGTCATCATATCCCTTACACAATTACACAAAACATTAGTTAAACATTTTGTGATACGTTTCATTTTCGACTCAAAAACTATTTCATTAATAAAATAGCTGACCTGCAATTAGTAACCCCTCATCAAATTATCGTACTAATCAGTGCATATCCAACCAGTGCAATAGGCATCCCTTGCAATGGAAAATGGTGTCCCTTGGAATGGAAAACGATGCACCAAACTAAGAATAGTTGTTACCTGGTTGTTGCCGTTGAATGCTGATTACTGTACAACTCATCTCACTTATTACGGTTATCATTAAAGGAAATAGTTCACCTTCAACATGGGATTTTGAACTGAAATAGCAGTTGTGTAGCCCGTGTTGGGAAATCCCTATCTGCAACTTTTCTTGGCTGAAAAGACTCTCCAGCCGAAGATATTTGACTTTTTGGCGAAGGAATGCGTTTTTTTTACCCGGACCGGCCTATAGCCATTTCCCGGGTTTGGGGAAATTACTTCTGGCAATTTGCCAGGCAAAGAGTTACGTTAGTCGGTTTATGTGAACCCGAGCAAGCAAGGGAATAGGGTAGCTATTTTACGTTAATTAATTACGTTAACCGGTTTATGTAAACCCGGAAAATTTATTGTTCAAAGTAAATATAATATCTAGCATTACGTTAAGTATTTCGTTCAAGGTCAAATATAATATTACATTACGTTAAGTATTTCGTTCAAGGTCAAAAATAAGTAAAACACGAGACACACATGCATACATATTTTTATTACAATACACTTGTACAGTGTCAGTGTTGATGGAGCCGTGGGGGTGCCGTCATTGCAACAACGGGAGACTGTTGCCAGTCTCCCTGGCTCCGGCGCCTCGGCGAGACCTAGTTGTGGGGTGTATTTAGCCGGGCGAAAAGTCCTGAATAATACAAAACCCAGCGTCTAAGGCAAAGGGGAAAAAACCTGCGCGGTGGGCCAAAAATGCGCAAGGCCAAAAACCCCTGTTATATTTGATTAGCTAAACGTGTTTGGTAGAGATAATCTAAGAGGAGACCTATCAATTCAGGATAGCTATCGCCTAACAGTGTTTGAAGATTTAATGTGATGCGATTTTGTTGTGTGTAATTAATAATGTTCTGTCGTTTATCGTTGTGTACTGGGCAAGTAATAAGTAAGTGCTTGATTGTGTAGCGCGGATAACCTGGGCAATGTTGGCAATTTGGTGGCGGGAGATTCTCCATAATATAATAATGAGTAATTTGTGTATGACCGAGACGGAGGCGCGCCAATATTACCGCCTTCTCTCTACAATTCTGGTGACTAAATATAAAATGTTGGACTTTTGGCTTGATTGGATAAAGATGAAAATGCGGAGCGGCGTCCCACTCGCTCTGGCGCAGTATGCTAAGTTGAGAATTAATATAATTTAACACGTCTGATACTGGGCTTGGAAGTTGGTTTACTGAAGGTAATTCTAGGCTCAATTTCGCAAGTCTGTCGGCTTCCTCGTTTCCCGGGATACCGGCGTATCCTGGGATCCAGAGGAATTTAATACTATTGTTTTTACTGTTTAAATACTTGATTAGTTGTCTGATTTTAAATACTATCGGGTTTCTACAGTCACTAATCGAGGAAATGGCCGTGAGCGAGGCGGACGAGTCTGTGCAAATGACTACTTCCTTAAGTTTTTCTTTTCTGACATATATTAATGCTAATAAAATGGATGACAATTCCGCTGTGTATACGCTATTTATGTCCGGAAGTCTAAAGTTGTTTCTAGCTGTGTTTGTGAAGTATGCACCACCAGTTCGGCCGTCGCTTCGAGAGCCGTCTGTGTATATGTATGTGTATGTGTTGTTGTGCTTTGTGTTCGTTGAAGAGTGTGTGTGTCTCTGCCGCCGTGACTGTGTTTTTGTTGTGTGTGAAGAGGCGGTGTGTGTCTGGTGTTGTGTCGAGCCAGTGAGGTGTGAGTGGTGGCGTTGGCATTGTGTTGATGTGTGGAATGTTGAATAGTGCGAGTGTTTGTCTGATTCTGTGACTGATGAGTGGGTGTCGTTTTTGTAGTAGTGTTTGTCGTCTTGTGGGTGCGGGGTGGTTTAAGATGTGGAATGTTGGGCGTGTGGGGTGTGAACTTGCTCTGGTGTAGAATCTAAGTAGTGTGTATTTACGTCGGCGGCAGAGTGTGGGAATGTTTGTGTCGATGTGTAAGTTTGTGGTGTTGGTGGTGCGGCAGGCTCCAGTCACGATCCGCAAGGCAGCGTTTTGGACAGTTTGCAATTTTTTGTATTTGTTTGGAACATATGTCATCAAATAAGAATGCGTTATAGTCCAGTACTGGGCGTATCACGGAAGTATATAGTTGGAGAAGAGTGGCACGATCTGCGCCCACTCTCGACCAGCCAATGACTTCATAATATTAATTCGTCGCGTACATCTCTGCACTAAATCATTGAAGTGTGGGATGAACGAGAGACGTGTGTCTAGCGTTATTCCCAGATACTTGAATGATTTGACGAAAGGGATAATTTGATTGATATATTTTAATGGAATGTAGGGTTCCACATATGCAGGTTTCTTTGAAAAAATTAGAGATGCAGATTTACTTGGAGAAATTTCCAGACCCCATTGGTCGCACCATACCTTTATATCAATGAGTACTAGTTGTAGCATTTTGCTGGCTTGATCGACACTCGGGTGCGAGAACCACACCGCCAGGTCATCAGCGTACATTGAGAATTTAAGACCTTTGTCGATCTTGTTAATATTACTGAAAATGTCGTTAATCATAATTAAAAATAGGGTCGGGGAGAGGACCGATCCCTGTGGGACACCGTGGTCCTGATTTTGATTTGGAGAATATGTGTTGCCGCACCTTACATTAAAAGTTCTATTTTCTAAAAAGTTTTGGATAAATTTAGCGAGTCGACCTCGAATTCCGGCCTTATGGACCTTTACTAGAAGTGCAGTCTTATTGACTGTCAAACGCAGCTCTCAAATCAAGAAAGAGGGCAACTGTGACCTCTCTCCCTCGAAAGCCGCGCTGGACAGAGTCGATAAGACCAACTAAATTGTCCGCAGTGGAGCGACCAGGTCGAACACCACTTTGGTGTGGGGAAAGTAAATTATTTGATTCAATGTATGTCCTGATGCGTCCATTAACCATGCGTTCGAATAGTTTACATGCACAACTAGTTAGAGAAATAGGGCGATAGCTAGCGGGAGAAGATTTAGGTTTGCGAGGTTTAAGTATAGGAATTAGCGTACTATTATGCCAAGATTCAGGGAAAGTGCCATCAAACCACATGGTATTGAAGGCTGTTAGTAAGTTGGTGAGACCAGTCTCTGTCAAGTTTTTAAAGAAAGAGTAGTCAATTTGATCTGGTCCTACGGAAGTTTCCACATTTACCAATAGCGTACGTTAACTCTGAGTTGGTAAAAAGAGAGTTGTAGATTTCTACGTTATTAGAGTCAAAGCTAATAGATTGAAATTGATCGTTAAGTTGGTTAGTAAAAGTTGGTGTACATTGTTGTGTTGATGATATGTTAGCGTAGTGTTGTGCAAATTGTCTTGCCACCTCTAGGGGAAGCGTGTAAGATGTGTTGTGTATTTGTAAGTGTGGGATTTTGTATGACGGTGGTCTTTTATTTGAAAACGATCTAATTAATGTCCAAATTTTTGAGATGGAGGTAAATCGATTAAAGGTAGATGAGAATTCCTGCCAAGATTCTTTTTTTGCTTTATCAATGATTGTTGTAGCCAAAGAGCGAGTTTTCCGTACTTCGTGTTCGTTTTCTGCAGTTATACAAGATTGAAATTTCCGAAATGCTCTTTTCCGGAGGGCAACAGCTCTTTGGCATTATGTGTTCCACCACGGGGCAGTACGCTGCCTCGGGTGGTGTTGTGTGTGTGTGCGTGTGTGTGGAATGTGCTGATGTGCTGATGCGAGAATAGTGTTTAAAAATGTGTTAATGTCGGTCTGGGAGTCTGCGGGGTGACTAGTGTCAATGTGTTTTTGAAAGGAGGACCAGTCGGCTTTGCGAAGGTTCCATCTAGGCAGGGAGTAAAAATTTGTCTGTCCTGAAGGGACTTGTAGTTCTAAGTGAATTGGGAAATGATCGCTAAAAAGAGCGTCAGATTGTGCGTTAAATGTAAAAAGAGACGCGATGCGTGGTGTGACGAAGGCGAGATCAATGGCGCTGTAGGTCACCTCGCCTCGAGTGGTGTATGTGTGTGGGTGACTGATCGTTAAGGAAGACCAAATTATGCCGGTCCAGTAAGTCCAGCATAATTTGCCTCTGCGGGTGTCCCGGGTGCATCCCCATGTCCGACTATGCGCGTTGAAATCGCCCATAATCAGACACGGGGTGTTAATATTTGTAATAAGCTGGGAAAAGGAATCAATGTCTATGTCCTCAGTCGGACGAAAATAAATAGAGATTAAAGTAAGTTCTAGCTGGGCGATTTTAATATTAACGCCGACTGCGTCTAAGGTTGTTTGAAGGTCGATTTGGTGATGCAAAAGTTGGTTTGAAATAAGCAAAGCCAAGCCGCCTCGGCGCGGTGATGCGTTTACGTTATTGTATAAAGGCTATAACCGATAATTTTGAAAGTGTAATTATTAAAGTCGGCGTCAATAAAGTGGTTTCCTGAACGGGCGGCTACTAACGGATTATTATTTAAGACATAATGTTTGAATTGCCCCCAAGGGATATTAATGATCTAACATTCCATTGAGGAGGACGAATTCTGATTGTTTGTTATTCATCGTGAGTTACTTTCCAGACCACGCTCGCGGTCGCCCGTGTACGCCTGCAGTGGGAGCGGGAGCGGGGGCGGCTCGACCTATCTGTAGGGAGCTGGGCGGGCGGAAGGCTGAAGCTGAGTTGCTTTCCTCTGAGAGCAGGGGAGGGGGTGGAGGAGGGGCGGGAGGGCGGGGAGAGGAGCGGCCGGGGGGGGGGGGGGAGATGAGCGGCTGGAGGGCGGGGAGAGGGAACGGGCGGAGGGCGGGAGAGCGGGAGGGGCGAGACTGGGTGTGGTGGCTGGTCACGCGGCGGGTGACGGCTCGGATGAGAGGAGGTGTCCGACTCGACCTGCTGACGAGTCGTCGGAGTCTTCCTCCGTGGACGACCCCGAGGTCTGGGGACCTGAGTCCCGGACCCGGCTGGGGACTCCGCCAGATGTTCGGCGGGGGTGGGCGTGGGTGCCACTGGGGCCACGGCCAGAGTCCGTGTGGGACTTGGCTTGGGAGGGGCAGGACACTGGGTCTGCCTTTGGCGGCCGCTCGCGGGGGCGCTCTGCCTGAGCAGGGCCGGCGGCACCGGTGGGGAGGACCCGCGTGGGGTCCGACGGGGAGAGGGCGTGGTTCGGGAGGGGAGTGATGCGGGTCGGGGTTGCAGCAGCGGCCATACGCTGGGGGCCAGTGCTGGGATGGGAGGCGGCGCGATCGGGGTCGGCCCGTCGGGCCTTGGTCTGTTCGACCACTGCCTGTCTGGCCGGGCAGTCCGCGGACCACGCGGCGTGGTGCCGCCGCACGACACACAGCGCATCGCTGCGGTGTCGCCACCGTCGCAGTGGGCTGTCTCGTGAGACGAGGCGCACTTCCCGCAGGTGGGGAGACGGGCGTGGCGGGTCCGCTGGTGGTGCCCGAAGCGCCAGCAGTATCGGCACTGCTGGGCCCTGGGTCCACTCTTTTACTGCGGCTCTGATGTAGC